>JAODAL010012877.1:0-93583 GCA_025379985.1 Phyllomedusa bahiana | reverse complement strand
TTTTCCCCCCCCTCTTTGATCCAGTGCGAGCCTGTTGGTATCTGTCATGGTTACTCGTGTCATGACAACACTGACAGTTGTTGGGAAATAGTCTTAATCAGTTTTTTTGGCCTTCTGAATTTGTAGTGTACGGAGAGTTCCAGTTCAATACATTGGCAGTAATGTAGTCGAACAAAAGATTAAAGAGATCTTGGACAAAAAATTCTAAATGACAAAAACATCTAAGAAGGTAGGAAGGTTTCCTGATAAATGCTGCTGTACATTTCAATGACTTTCCTAGTAGCTTTGATGAAATTATTTCAAATTTAAAACATTCTCCAATTTGCCTCGAACTGAAGCTCTTTTATCTATTTATCTTATGGTTATCTTTTTCTGTTATTTCTAAAGATTGTACAGAATCCTTTATTTAATGACAGATTACCTTTTTCGTTTCACTGACCTTTATCTCACACCATATCTTGCAAGTTTTTAAAATGAGTATAAGGAATGTTTTAAAGACAGTGCAGTGAGAAAAACACAACTTAAAAGTATTGTTCGCCTTATTATGCATTACATCCTTCTCATACATCCCTTTATTCAGGACTTTTATGTGTTACATATGCCCACATTATTCCCAGTTTCCATACAAAGTCTTTCTTTACTACTCCTATAAAACATTTAACCAGGTGTATGCCTTGTTAGCCTGTGAGCAGAATTTTTGTATGGGTAATGCCATTATGGAAAGTAAAAGAATATTGTAAGGATATGCTAGTTCCTACCTCCAGTGTGAATTAGGTATACCATCTAAACCTAGATTAAAATCTTTGTATGATTACTACGTTACATTATCACAGAGAAGTTGTAATTTACTCTGTGCCCAGTCATATTAACCTATGGCTTACATGTTCATTATCTGCATATCACAAGGCATTATGGGAAAGGAGCTTAGAAGCTCTAGCGCCCTCTTTTGGATGTAACGAATCCTCAATTTGCTTTTGACCCACTGGATCTTTGGAAAGCAAGAAGGGATATCCAGCCAAGCCAGCATCACTCATCTGTAGACAGCCGTTTCGGGATGTTTGCCCCTCGTCAGTACAGAGCAGAGCAATGCTGGCTTGGCTGAGTGGGAGGCAATGAGTCACATAATCTCCAAAAAATTGGGAATCTCGCAAGAGAACAAAGAGTGACTTTTGATCACTATATTTATTATTTTGCCATAGGCAAACTTAAACTCTATCAGTTCTCTATCTATTAAACACTAAAACGTAACTTTTATTATATCTAACTCTTAACCTCTATACACACTATTTAAAAACCTGATCTCTATCCTCATCATTTAACCCTTTTTGCTTCTGAAAGAGGGAATAACTCCCTTTCTATCATCAAGTCTGGTGGAACCCCACCTATTAACAGGAGAGCCTTATATCTATAGCAAAGTACTAGCTTCAGTAAGGGATCCCAAGCCAACTACTTGGGCAGTCGTCCCTCATCTCATAGACACAGAACAAATAAGGCCCCCTTGTGACACCTCTGCGGCAGGTGACACTTGTAGACAGAGGTGAGAGATCACAATTTAAAACGTCATGCCTTACCTCGCCGACATGTTTCGCCAGCTAACCTGGCTTTATCAAGGCTTAGAGGTCCGATCACATGTGGTCTGAGCTCACTTCCTTTTATATCATGTTAGGTAAACACCCCATTCAGGTGCTCACCAATTAGCCATCAGAGAATCCACATAAAGCCCACTCCGCGCGTGCACACTCATAACATGTCCTGCTAAAGCTGCCACCATGCTCCCATGAGCCAACAACCTTCAGTCAAATTCGCCATCTCCATAACGGGCTTGCGCCCCATCTTACCATACTGCCCGTGCCAATGCACTGCACCAACAAACACCTCAGCCCTGACTGTGATGGGCTTCCATCTCACTTCCCTCATATTATTGCAACTGCGTGCCTCACCTAGAATGAACTAAGCAGACTAGGTATCACATTACAAAGCACACTGCCATCTTTGTCAATTCCCATTAGCCCCTTCTCTTCAATATCTAATATGCATATTCATTGGGAATATAAACTCCACTGTACAATAGACCACTGTCATATTATCTTCCCATAAAGCTCTTCTCCTATGTATGTAATATGCATATTCATTCCAATAGAGCTGTAGGCCCCCTTAAATACATGTTCCACTGCATTGTATAGTATTGTCTCAAGACTATATTCATAAACTACTTCTCTTTCACATGTAATATTCATACTATAGAGCCTACAGTATTATTAAAATGAGTATGAGTATGAGTCATCAAGTCTGGTGGAACCCCACCTATTAACAGGAGAGCCTCCTGTTAATGGGTGGGGTTCCACCAGACTTGATGATAGAAAGGGAGTTATTCCCTCTTTCAGAAGCAAAAAGGGTTAAATGATGAGGATAGAGATCAGGTTTTTAAATAGTGTGTATAGAGGTTAAGAGTTAGATATAATAAAAGTTACGTTTTAGTGTTTAATAGATAGAGAACTGATAGAGTTTAAGTTTGCCTATGGCAAAATAGTAATATAGTGGAGGCAATGAGTATCTCAGAAAGGGAAGATCTCTCCTTAGGGAGAGCACCTATATAGGTGTGTGGAGATTCAAAATTGCCTTTTTGCACTCCACGAAGCATCTGCATATCACAAGGCATTATGGGAAAGGATCTGAGAAGCTCTAGTGCCCTCTTTTGGATGTAACAAATCCTCAATTTGCTTTTGACCCACTGGATCTTTGGAAAGCAAGAAGGGATATCCGAAACGGCTGTCTACAGAAGAGTGATGCTGGCTTGGCTAGACATTCCTTCCTGCTTTCCAAAGATCCAGTGGGTCAAAAGCAAATTGAGGATTTGTTACATGCAAAAGAGGGCGCTAGAGCTTCTCAGCTCCTTTCCCATAATGCCTTGTGATATGCAGATGCTTAATGGAGTGCAAAAAGGCAATTTCGAATCACCACACACCTATATAGGTGCGTTCCCTAAGGAGAGATCTTCCCTTTCTGATGTTCATTATCTGGTGATACAGCTTGTTTTATTCAAGGGAATTGCTCAGAGCTACTGTATGTAAAGTGACCACTCCTTGGTTTTTAAAGGGGTTTTGCCACGATGTAATGTTGACGTGGGATCCTCCAAAATAGGTAATCACTTTTCTAAATATATGCGATTACAAAAATTGCAGCCTGAGAGAGCTACAGGCTGCCTTACCTGCACTTAGTTACTTAAAAGCTTCTATTAGATACGACCTGACAAGAGCTGCTGGCTGGGCTTGCACAGAGAACACTTCTTATCTGATGAATTGGAGCTGAAGAAGCTTTCAAGGCACCGGGTAAAAATATGTTGTGTTTTGTATACAGAATCCACTAGTTGTAATGTGATTATCTGAGTAGATCCCTGCTTTATCTGATGACAGAGAACATGAAGAAGCTTTCAGGCTGCTGTGGAGAAGAGGTGTTGTCTTTTGTATACAGAATCCACTAGTTGTAGTTTGATTATTTGAGTGAACATTTCACACGATCCCTTATGCATGGCTCTGTGCTCTGGCTGTGTCTCTCACTCTCTCAGCTCAGCGTGGCTTTATTTACATTTGCTTCTTAGCAGATAAGGCACGTCCTGGCAAAACCCCTTTAAATATATATTACAGTATTAATGTACATAATTTAATATAAAGGGTTAACTCTACATCTTGCTGACATTTAGTGACAGCTTAGCACATACCAACTATTTTAGTACAGTGAGGGGGATGAAACTGCTAAATGGGCGTTTGTATAGCTTCTATAAAAGTATATGAAAAGTAAAGAACCTTGTAAGGTACACTTATATGTTAAGAATATATAACAGACACACAGGACAGGAGGGGTGACTGGATGGAAGATGATGGTAACTAGTGAACCAAGACACATGAGGCAAGAAAATGGATAGCACATAGCGTGACATGAGGATGTCACACAAACACAAGCCCAAGCCCAGGAAAGGAGCCATTGACTTTCAACATGATACGAGTGGCTGCTGATAAGTCTTTGACTTTGTGGTTTTTTTTTTGTTTCTATGGTAACAAATATTACATCACATGAAAGCCTTATGTGTCTAATATAGGTTTTCAAAATTTTGTGTTTGTAGCTTATGGCAACAGTGATATAGGCACGCGGGAAAACAAAATGGCAGAGTGTAAGGCGATATTCACAGCAAAGGAGAGCAGAGGAGTGATAAAATTCTTGTTTCTGCAAGGAAAGTCCGTGAAGGATATTCATGGCGATATGTCGCAGACATTGGGGGATCAATGCCCTTCATACTTTACAATTAAGAACTGGGTTGCCAAATTTTAAACAGGCCACTTCAGCACCAATGGTAAGGAACGTCCCGGATGACTGAGGGTGGTGGTTGTTCCGGAGATCGTCGATGCTGTCCACAACCTCATACTGGAGAATCGTCAAATTTCAGGTAAAGGAATAGCAGACATCATAGGGATTTCTCATGAACGTGTTTGTGTCATTATCCATGAACATTTGAACATGAAGCAGCTACCTGCAAAGTGGGTCCCCAAATGTTTGACAACAGATCAGAAAAGCAAGGGAGTGAAAACTTCCTGGTCCATTTGTCAGCGTTTCCAGACTGATAAGAACTTTCTGGATCAACTGGTCACTATGGATGAGACCTGGATTTATTTGTATGACACTGAAACCAAGCAGCAGTCAAAAGAGTCGAGGCACAGTGGTTCTCCTCGTCCAAAGTAGTTCAGGGTGCAAAAATCAGCCGCTAACGTGCTGGCGTCTGTGTTCTGGGATAAGGAGGGTGTGCTGCTAGTGGACTACCTTCAAAATGGTTCCACCATCAATGCAAGGTATTACATTGAACTTTTGGGCCAATTGAAGGCAGCTCGGAAGGCCAGAAGGCGCGGCAAGCTGTCCAAGGGAAGTTTGGTCCTGCCAGACAAGGCCTCCGCTCACACTGCACACGCAACCATGGCCAACCTGGTGGTGCTAGGCTTCCAGCTGGTTGACCACCCACCTTATTCACCGGATCTAGCTCCCTCCAACTATCCAAAGCTGAAGAAACACCTCATGGGTACCAAATTTCACACCATTTCTGATGCCATAGCTGCTACGGATGACTGGTTTGAGGTACAACCGAAAAACTTCTTTTTGCAAGGTTTACAGAACTTGGAATAGCAACGTAAGAAGTGTGGTGAGATCAGTGGAGAAAATGTGGAAAAAATGTAAAGTTTCATCTTCCTATCTTTTTTTTTTTCTGGGTAAAGCCAAAGACTTATCAGCAGCCCTTCGTATCACCAGGACTGAGACACAGTTCCAGGAAATATACATAATAATTGTAGCCTGCATTCTTTAGTGTCTATTAAAACCTTTATGAAGAATCTCAGTATTTTTCATAACAAACTATCACAAGTCCTTCTGCCATCGCCTGAAGAAGAACCTAAATAAATCTTATATGATTACCCATCATTTTCTTTCTAATTTGAGGATACACGTTAAGGTTTGGAGTATTACAGTATGTTCACACAGTGTTTTTCAATATGGTTTTCAATCCAAAAACCGTATTGAAAAACGCCACATTAAAAATAAAACCAAGGTGTGGTACATGTTTGGATACATTTTCTGTGCAGGAGAAACGCACCCTATAGTTTTAAATAGGGTGTCAGAAAACGGATCAAGAATTGACATGTCAATACTTTGATCGGATCTGTTAAACGCATCTGAAAGACATATGTAAAACATGTATCGTCCGAACGACAAAATGTGTTTTACATTGAAATCAATGAGCATTGTTAGATACGTGTTTGGGTCTGAAAAAACGTACCCAAACACATATCTAAAAAACGCCTTGTGCACATCCCCTTAGCCAGGCTTTATTTATTTATTTATTTTTATACTGGTGATACTAGTAATGAAAGCAACTAAGTCACTATTTCAGCTCTACTGTCTAACAAATTCCTGCTGCTTTTTTATCTCTTTATCAGACTCCTTTCTTATTCCAATCATTTACATTACAGGCAGTCCTCGACTTACAAGGTTCTGACTTACATATGTCCCCTTATTACAAACAGAGACTTATGGGGCATGCTGGCACTTGTAGTTCTATGTTCCATAGTAGATAGTAGCTGTGGAACGACAAGATCCAGCATGCCACAGCAGCACATGAGGTGAAAATGAAGTGAAATCTTCTTAAC
The DNA here is from genome assembly GCA_025379985.1 of Phyllomedusa bahiana. Taxonomy (NCBI): domain Eukaryota; kingdom Metazoa; phylum Chordata; class Amphibia; order Anura; family Hylidae; genus Phyllomedusa; species Phyllomedusa bahiana. The sequence goes on along the minus strand of JAODAL010012877.1, from coordinate 87,398 downwards.
AGGGACACAGACAGCAAAATAAAAGTAAAAGCTCTTCCCTGCACTATCCAAAACTAAAAAAAAAAAAAATCTTTGGTGCTGGAGTTACATTTAATAAATATATCTGTTCCGACTTACATACAAATTCAACTTAAGAACAAACCTACAGTCCCTATACCGTTCATAACCCGGGGACTTCCTGTATTTACAAATTACATTAATATAGCAATTAGATTTGCACATAACTAACACGTATGCTATTTACTACAAGCAATAAACAACGGTCTCAATTTCTCTATGCATTTGAAACTTGTACCATAGAGTTGAACCTCTATAAACAAGTTCTAAAGTCTTGGCATCGGCACTGGACCTGACAATTGCAAATAATAATTGCAAATAATCTGCGTGGAGGTCTCAAAAGAGAACATATGGCTTTAAATACCAAAATAAATGCTAAAATAACATCATGTCTCTTGACCCCTCCCTAGTGTAACGGACATAGATTCTCAATTTGCAGTAAATATGCTTTTTATTGCCTGAAAATCATTTGAAACAGAAGCAGATTGTAATGCTTTTAAATGAGGTCAGGAATTTACAGTAAAGGGATTAATGGCACAAACATGAAAACTAAATACACACAAATGCATTTAGTGTATTAGCTGCTAGTATGTGAAGTTTATTTACCAGGCTGTACAAAGATATCGTTATTTTAAATCAGAATATATACTGGAAAACGAATGATTTTTTTAAAAATTAAAAATCACATATTTGTGGGTTTTGCACATTATTATTTTAAACGTTTAGTAGGATGCCAGAGACAGCATTTTTCCTAGAACTGTGCTTTCTAGAGGAAGATGTCAGAAACTTTGGAGAACAAAATGTTTTTAATTTAGATGTGAATGCGCAATACAAGGTGGCTACTATTTATAGAAGACCTGTGACATCTCCTGACATGTCTGTTTTAGTAAGTACGTGTGTTGCTTGGAAAATAACAATTCTGAAACATTTTCTCTTATAACTCTGGGCTGAGTTGTTCCTCTGTTATTCCAAATAGAATTTTTTACTGAATCTTTCATAGGGGTGTTTTCAATTAGGGGGTTTCCCTGCATAATCTGACATTACCAATCAGCGATAACATGAGTTCATGAGTGCCAGGACACGTCCCCCTGAAAGCTGGAATGTTAACACGCAGGGACCTCTTGGCTTTCTGTAATATCTGCTGTGGGAGGATGTTTGGTGGAGATCACAAGATCCCTATGCAATGTATTATGGTTTTCTTCCCATGCACAGTGTCCCAGTAATTTTGTAATATTTGGATCTCTTGGGTGGAATACAAATGAAAATAATATGAATACAACTGTATTATTCCCTGATGGCCATAAGGAAAACACTGAAATTTAATGTCATTTAGGTCACAATGGTTATATATTTTATCTTACAGTTTCCAACAGGAGAACTAAAATTTTGCAGTCACCTGCTTTCCTTAGATTCCAGTCCTCAACTTATGGCATGCATACCATAGACGCAAATTTGGAGAGGGAGGCCCATTCCAGATTAGTCTCACCCCCATTCTAATCCATTGTGTGGTGAGACTGGAACACGAACATAGATGGTACAATGTTAGCCACTAAAATGTTTAAAATGCGATAGGTGCACCAGAACCTTCTGTTGCTCATGGCTAGGAGTGTGGTAATGTCAAGCTGCTACAGAAAAGGTCCTAGTTTTTGTCTCTGCTTAAAGTGTCCACCATTTTCTATGTATGTCAATGATTTTTCTGACTGCCTCTCAGTTACTAAATCAAGCAACCAGTTTAATTTATAATCGGATCAATAAGATCCAGTTAACCAGTTCTATTATTCCTTAAAGTTGTTGGTGTCAAAAAGAAAATTCCATTTCACCACGTAAGAGGTATACTGCCTTAACTACATTGGTCACCAGCATTGTAGTTTAGCACTGTTAGTGTGGTGCTAGAGATTCTTCCTGACCTTCTTCAGTCCTGCACTCTAGGCATGTACAGACTTAGACAGGGTCACTGGGCATGGTAAGGTCTTGGACAGGCCTGGGTCTGCTTTTCAGGGAGAAAGGCAGAGAAAAAGAGGCAGAAGGCAAGAGGCAAAGGGCAACAGTCAAGAGCAATATGTGCAGTAGCTGTATGGGAGACCGCAGAAATTACTTTAAGGGCGTGTCCCCACGGCAAGGGTTTTCGGACGTTTTTTCAGGCGGTTTGCGGTTTTTCACACTGCCTGAAAAAACGGCCGAAAATTAGCACAATTGTGCTCTATGGAAAACCCGTGCAGCAGTCCCCACTGCACGGGCTTTCCACCCGGCATTTTTTCCGCCCGCGGGCCGCTCAAAAAGTATTGAGCATGTTCATTCTTACGTCCGGTTTCTGGACGGAATATGAACACCTCAATGGGAGGGGGGAGGGCAAAACTGGACAAATACTGGTCAGGTAAACCGACCGGGATTTGACTGCTGCCGTGGGGACGCAGCCTAAAGGCGAGCCCCAGTCCAACAATTGTACACAATAATAAGAGAGATTAGGAGTTAAAGCCATTATTCACTTCTTCTCCCTTCTTGATAGCAAGAACTCCATTTATAATGTTAATGTTACCAACTCAAAGGCTTTACCTTTTTTTTCAAGCTTTTTATTTTACAATATTCCTTAAATAATTTATGTTGTTCTTAGCTCCCAGTGCAAGCTACTTAAAGGGCAATATAGCCCAACAGGCTTTGACTACTGTACACATACCGATTCTTGCCCTTAAAATATTTAATTTAAAAAAAATTTTAATTTTTTTTTAAAACAAGAAGATTTTTTTGACCACAATCATATGCAAATAAAGGGCCCGGGAAATAACACAGCTATAGCGGCCATAGGCTCTAGCCATAGGTTCTCCTTTTAAATTCGTGCAAAACACCCAAATTATCTTTTTTGCTCCTTTTCAAACTTTAAAAAAGATTATGAGTGAAATTTTTGCTTCCCTGCGTACAGCATTGCCCACCTTTCCAAAAGACAACTGGGAATTCCACCAGCTTCCAGAAGTAAAAAATGGGCTTTTTTAATAAACCTAAGCGTGAGCTGATATTATTACATTTGTGTCTTCACCTCCCTTAAGTCCCTGCCACTCGTCGAAAAAACAGACATGTTCTAACTGTTTTTTTAAATGTTTTTTCTCAAAGTAATAAACCCCGGCGTTCCCAAATTCACTCACCAGGGTTTGTTTGGATGAAAGCAACAAAAAATATCCCCATAGAAAATCCCTGGATTTAAACCACTTTTCCTTTCTAGCTTCCAGGCAGGGGAAATATAAAATTTAATTTTATAAAAAAAAAAAAACAAGTTGTTTATTTAATGTACAAAGGGAAATTTTGCAAAAAGGGCCAAAGATTCGGGTGATCGGGGGTTTTTTGGGCCTCCAGTTCACACTTTAAAGAGGTTGTTTTGGGAGTATTGGGATTGTAGGTGACTGAATTTTTTTTTCTGGAAACAGCAACACTTTTTGGGCTTTGTCTGGAATTGCAGCTCAGGTTCAATCAGGTGAATGCTGCAACATCAATCATAGCTCATGGACAAATTAAAATCCAAAAAGGGTTTTAATAAATCTCAAACATCCCATTTAAAGGAGTTATCTCATCAGAGGTAATACCTTCAATAATGAAGCCTGCAACTTTTTTAAAAAATTTTTAAACATTTTTTAAAATTTGGAGCCGCTAAAGGGTGAAGACACTAAAATGCGGGTTTTTTTGGAGTGCTTTGTAACCGCAGAAATATAAAATTTTTCTATATTTGTTAATGCAGAACGCAATGAAAGGAAGGGCCTGCGTTCAGGTTTTTTTTTTTCATTGTTTTAAATTGGCCACGAAATTTTAAACCTGGTTTTTTTGTAAGCAGGCCCTTGCCCCCAGCCCCCCCAAAAGGTAAAAATTTTAAACCCGGGCACCCCGGGTGAGAAAGAGTAAAGGCTGGGGTCCCTGTAGTCCAGCTACGTAAAAAAAAACCAAAAAATTTTTATAGTTAACAAAACAAAAAAACAGATACACCCGAATGCCCAATATTTACAATGGCAACAAACACGTAATCAAAAAAATAAAGGGGGGAGTTTCCCAAAAAATTTGGGGGGTGAAACGTCTTTTTTTAAAAGCGCTTTAAAAATAATTGAAAAAAGTCCCAGAAAGCCCCGACCTACCCAAAACCTGGGCGTCAGGAAATCCTTTCCCTAGTAGCAACAAATTAACAACCCGGGGCCGCCCAAAAAACACATAAATTTTTTATTTTGTAAATTTTTAAAAAATCATACATATGTCCCCCTTCTCCTTGGCTTTTATCCCAGCCCCATAAAAACAATCGAAATAGAAAATTTTAATTTAAATTTTTTGGGGCAGATCGGCGTTCAGTAGTTTATGTCCATAGCCCATCACGGTTTTTATCCCGAACGGGGTTTTCCCCCTGAGAGAAAACCCCAGGACCCCGGGGCTGGGCGACTCAGATAGCGACGTTTTTGCTTGGGGAAAAGGCAACTTTGGGTCTTCAAAAATTAGCCCTTTCCCAAAGCCCTTCTTGAAATAAGGGGTTGAATGTATAATTTAAATACATAGGCAATTTAAATTTGTTTGTGGGACAGTTCTACAGAAGCAAGAATGGAACCGTTTTACTTGGTATCCATTTTTCCCCTCAAAAAAAACATGTAGTAAAATAATTTTTGGATGTTTTTTTTTTTTAAGAACTTGACAGAAGAGGACAGTTTACAAGGCTGATTTATTTTTTGAGAAAATGCCCTGTCCATTTAACATATTCTACAATGAGTGCAATCAATACAATCTGCATAATGTGTTGCACAATCCTAATAACAGAATATATACAAGTGGTAATAGATGCTGGCACTGAAAGCAATATTCACACATTAAAACTTTGCATTCTGGCACAAACGCTTTTCCCAACCCCTAAAGCCCCCTCCCAGAGTTTACAACGGAAAAAAAAATTTCAATAGGTGCTGGTTTTAAATTTCCCTTTTTGACCAGCACCCGGGCAAAGTTCGGAAAGGGAGTAATGCCCTCACCAGATTTTTAAAAAGGAGTTGTCCATGATCATTTTTTTTTTAACATATAGGTATGCTGGTACTGCAGTAGTAAAGTAAAAAAACTGATACCTCTGTCCTCGCCACCTTTCCATTGCTGCTGCTGTCCACCATCTTCCCAGGTCCTCTGTTTACTTCTAGGTCCTGGCAGTAGGAACATCACTGCTGCAGCCACCAACAGTCTAATCTGGAGCCCTTCACTTCCCAACGGTTATGTCAGGAAATGGCATGTGATTGTTGCAGCCAATAAGTCGCTGCAGCAGTGACATCATGACTGCTAGGTCCTAGAAGTAAACAGAGAAACCAGGGTGATGGCTCCAGCACCAACGTGGACAACCCCTTTAAGACAACTGAGATAAAAGAATCTATTAAACCTGAGTTTTCCCAGTGACATAGTTTTATGAGTCTTAATAATATGCTGTTTCGGGTCCTGGGCTTTTTATGGAATATTAAAATGGTCGGAAGTTGACCTACAATTCTGTCTCCCTCTCATTGTAGCTCTTGTTCTTTCTCGCCTTGACTACTGTACTCCTTTCCCTTTTTGGGCCCCCTTTCTGTAAACTTTCCCCCTCTCCCAAACTGCCTGAAATTTGCAGGCAGGGTCTTTTTTTCTTTCCAGTCGCAAAAACCGATGTCCACCCCGTATCAGTCACTGCACTGGTTGCCCATCCAGTACAGAATACAGCATAAACTAATCACTCACAATCCTCATAGTTTTAAGAAGATATCTTCTCAATCTGGCCTACAAAGATTCCTAATTGATAACCCCCCCTGGGTACACACACATCTGTCACTCCCCAAAACTTTGGGCCCCTCACAGGCACTTAACTGTATATAGATGTCCCTGTCTGGGTGGCAGATTCATCCACTTTTTTTGTTTAAACCACCCCCAAATTTAAAAGAAACATGGCAAAAAAACCCTTAAAGTTTAAAACCCAAACACTTCCCCACCTTTTTGTCCCCACCTTTTCAAAGCCAAAAGATTGTAAGCTCTTCCCCCGAACAGGGCCCTCCAAAACCCTTTTGTATGATCTGGGAAGTACTTTTATTGTTAATGTCTGGTTTTTTTTTTCCCGTAATTACAAACCCCGTAAATTTTAAAGTGCTGCAGAAAAATGTTGGGCAAAATAAATAAAGGTTATTATTATTAAAATCCAACATTTTTTTTTTGGGTGGCCCAAAGTAAGGGCCCTTGGGGAAGTTGCTAGGGTATTAATAGACTATTTTTTTAGTCCCCCAGTCTTGTGCAAAACCCTTTTATCACGGGTTTAAAAAACATACAAAAAATGGTGAGAATAAAACCTTGGGCCCCAAAAACAACACGTTCTGTTTAGTCTTTTTGGGGGTTTAGATGAGGAAAAAACCCCCATGTTTAGTTTAAACCCTGGGCAAAGGGTGGCATTTGTTTTTTTCTTATTTTTTTTAAAGCATTTTCCGAACTATTTATTTTGCTGGACTTTTTGAAATAAAACCCCAAAAAAGGGGCCTTTTCAACCGAACTGCACAAAACTTTGGACCAAAATGTAAAGAAAAAAAGTCTAGGTCTAAAAAATCTTTGTTGCCATAGCAAACCCCAAACAAGCGCCCCCCTCATTTTTTTCAGATCAAATAAATTTAGTTTTAACCTAGACAGTTTTTTTTTTTTTTTTTTTACTTTTTGGCCCTTTTGGCTCCCCCTTTCCCAAACCCCCGATGGAAATTCTCCTACACCCCAAACAAAGTTGTCACCAAGAACTTCTTCAATTTTAAAGCTTTCTATCTCATGTACTATCTGAAATTATTGAGATAGAGCACCCAAATGGCATAATGCCTTTGAGAGATATAATAGCATAAAAACAGATTGCCCCAGCAATAAAATTTTAAAGGGCCCAACCCAAAAAAGAAAAGGGGGTCTAAAAATAATGGGTTTTTCTAAAGGGGACAAGAGGTTTTTTTGCATTTCAATTTCAAGTCAATTTCAAATTTTCTTAAAAATTAGGCATGCAGTTTTTTGCCCCCAAAAAAAGCCAATGTGAAAAAACAAGTGGACATAGAAAAACTTTTTATCTTCACCCTTAAATTAAAAAAAGAAAGATTTTTAATAAAAATGGGGAAAAAAAATTTAAAAATTTTTAAAGGGAACCTGTCAGGTGGTATAAGCTGACTTGAGAGCAGGGGTTTTAAAGAAAAAAAGAAGATTTACTCTGCCCATATATAGCTTATTAATTTGGAAACAGGGGTTTCAGAGAAAAAAACAGAAAGGGAAATTTCTGACTGGGCCTTTTTTAAGAAACAGTTTAGAGTCCTGGGGGCCCACCCACATACAGTGATTTTACAACTTTAACTTTATAAGGTGTAAAAGAGCAAGTTTTCAATCTCTGTAGTGGGAAAGGGCAAACAGGACTCCCCCCGTCTCTTAAGAAGTTTCCCGGGGTGGGGTTAGAGTAGTTTTCAAAATCCATAAAAAATTTTTTCTCTTTTTTTTTCTCAAAATCCTGCTCCAAATTTATATAAACCCATGTAACCCCAGAGCTCGGGTTCTCTCCTTTTAATTTTATAACCCCATAAAAAAAAAAAAATTCCAAAAGAAGGGGTCAGGTTCCCCCCCCCTCTATCAAAAAACCTAAAATATTCCCCAGAGAACAGCTTCTCTCCCTCTATCATATAACCCCCATATATCACAGAGCCCCGCTTCTCCCTTTCCCTCATATAAAACCCCAATTTTCACAGAGCCAGCCCTTTTCCCCCTTTTCATATAACTCTATATAATTTACAGAAATTTAGCTTTTTCTCCCTCATCAAATAACCCTAATAATCACAGAGCTCACTCCCCCCCTCATCATAAAAATCTATAAAATCACTGAGCTCAAAACTCCCCTCCCCAACCCTATGACCCTAATATATCACAGAGGGTTTTGGGTTCCTCCTCTATCCCTTTTAACCTATATATCACAGGGAAATCGCTTCTCTCCCCCTATCATAAAAAACCCCATATCACAGAGCTCCCGCTTCTCTCCCCCCATTTATATAACCCTATATATCACAGAGCTCACTTCCTAACTCTATCATATAACCCTATAATATCACAGAGCCGCTTCTCAAAAACCCAACCCAAAAACCCCCAAAAATCACAGAGTTCAGCTTCTCTTCCTCTTTTATATCCTCATCTCATATAGGGCAGCATAAACCTTTTTGAAAAAGTACTCTTTTAAAAAAAAAAATAGGACAAAAAATATTTAATAAAAAATAATTTCAGTAAAAGATTATCCCTTTGGGTTTTCAAAATAGGGGGGACATCTAATCTTTTAATCATACCCCAAAGGGCCATTAAGCCCCGTACTGGCAATACTGCCACCAGGGACCCTGATCAAAAAGGGACAAGATAGAAGCTGATAATACAGGAGGCCCCAGATGCTTTGGCTGTATAGGGACATACCTCCAATGATTTACTTAGATCAAGTAAAGTCTGCAATCTACACTTAAAACGAGTGCTCTATGATGTTTGGTACCTTTATTCAATGGCAGGCAAATTACTGTAGTTTTACATTCTTCTTGCTGAGAGATAGAGCTAAAGCTAAAATAACGAGTATAACAATTATATTACACAAAATTGAATTACAAAATGTGTGTTGGTAGAGAGATCTTGCTAACTAGCAAAGTCCTGTGATCACGGCAGCATTGGAATTGATTCAGTCTAGCTTTACTCTCTGAAGGGAAACTCATAAGGGTAGGAGGAGTAATAGAAGTTTGCAGGCTTGTAGAGAAAGTAACTAGTGAAAGGGCTGTAACTGTATCTGTAACATAGCCGACAAATACAACAACCTTCTGTTAGTAAAACAGAAGGAAAAAAAGGTCTACAGCTCAAACAGCTTCATAGGGAAAGGCTCTACAAACATTCTGCTCATGAGCATTTCAGTCAGTTACATCAATGTATGAATTATTATCAGTATCATATTCATAGATATAAATTTCATGTGGTACTATGTAAAAAAGTATAGAATAGGGTAGCTTTTAGTGTAAGTCTGTGCTCAAGTGGCTGCATTTTCATGTCTTACTCACCTTACAATATCCCTGGTTCAATTATGTTGTATACTGTAAGTTGTAAAAAAGAAAAACCTCCATTTAAATATAAAAAGGCTGTACATCTTCATCACAGGGAGCATATTACAGTAGATGGCATTAAAGTAAATGCAGCAAAGTTTGCATCCAGTATAATCTCAACCTATTCAAGAGAAAAGGGTTAACCGTTCTAATAACAGTCAAAGCAATATAGTTAATTATTTGGGTAGTTTTGGTTTGTAGATGGTATTTTTACACTAATGCAGTACTTGTTATGGACAATTTGTGCATTACAAGTTAATGTGTGCATGTTAGAGTGGTAGTAATGGCTAGAGTATATCCTAATGATCCCGTGGAAAATGTTAAACCATATATTTGTTAATTAAGTTTAAGAAGTTGAAAACATTCATTTGTGAATAATGTACAATGTTACTCTTCATCAGCAGTAAACAGTATGCAGTAAACAATATGGCTTAAAGGGGTTGTCTCACTACAAGGATTTCCTTTTTATGTTAAAGATCTTTCAGAAACAAGTCCTTTGCAATATATGTCCATTACCAGTATCCCACCTATTTCTAGATATCCCCTCTTGTATGGGCTCCATCAGCTCCCTCAGGTCACTATAGCTACAGACCTGTTTGATCTCTCCTGATAGGCTGCCAGTGCTGGTCACTATAGCTACAGACCTGAAATCTACTGTAGCCTAGTAGAAGCCAGTAAACAAGCCCCTGGATTAGAAATGAAACCAAGAAAAACAGGACTGAGGTAAGATGAATCAATGCAGTGAGACAACCCCTTTAAGTTCTCTTTAATGTAATTGTTAGAGAGGATGCTTTTGCTGATCGTTTACCATAAAGTCAAGTCGACACAAAGTAGTAAATTTGCAATGTACTGTCAAGTAAGTGCTTCATTGCAAATTTACTACTTTATGTGTCCTGCGACTGGGGACTGCACTTGCTCTACGATTGGGTTTGGCCGTGTGAGGTTTACCAGGTGGTCGAAGACTTCAATCAAGGTGAGCTCTAAATCCTTCGCTACATAAGTATTGTTTCAAGTCCACACAGCCTATCCCAAAATGCTGTCCAAAATCCGACTGCATTTTATCATTGCTGGATCACGGCAGGACTGCGTTTTTTGTTGGTGCAGATTTGCGCAAAAGCCACAATCAGTTTTCAGATTTACCGTCGGCCCCGTACATTCAATGTATGGGGCCGACGACAAATCCGAGCAGTAGCCAGCAGAATATACAACATGTTGCATAGTCCGCTGGATTTTAACCTCGTGCTGTAGTGTATATAGCACAGTTTACTGTCAGATTCAAAATACTGAATCTGCCGAAAATCCGACGGTAAAGCTATGCCGTGTAGATATAGCCTAAAGCAGCTCACTAGCCTGATAACAGAAAGTAAGGACAGGAAGCTATGTGTCATTAGCTTTTTAGAAAATAATCACAATTATCTCCTGGGAAGTAAAAGTGGAATTACTTAGAAGCTAATTGACATGGACTCAACCAAGACTTTATTCACCAGGTTACCAGGCAATGACAGGCAGAGAATACTTGTCACTGGTAAAAAGGTTTAGACTTAAACGGGGGTGCAAAACTGTGCAAAATACAGGGAGTATACACCATAAAGGTCACTAAGTCACCAGGGATTTGGTGTAGTGAATACCAATGGATTATTATGAACTGAATACCGAGTATATTATGTATTATTACTGTTTGGTAAATAGCATTGTTACATGCACTGTGCCAATTACTCCTACACAGGGTTGGGATTCAGTTCCCATCAGTTCCATTCACTAAACTAACCCCTTCCAGCTGTTAAAAACAAAACTGGTTATAAGAAACAACCATTTATCTTGTTGTTTTGGCATTTATTAATTCCATTTATTTTATATTAGTCTAACTTGAGATATTTCTTACAATGTTTGCTAATCACAATTTGGAGCAGAATAAATCATGTAGCATATTAAATAGGGGTTATCAGAGGAGTTTAACATTTTTACACAACTAGTAAATCTAAATCACTATTATAATCTGCGCCTATACCAAATGAAATGTGATGTATGTTTGTTTTGTATGTATACAGTATATAACAACTTGAGAACTAATGTTTTTGTATATCTTGCATACATTTAAATCAGTTATGCTGTTGAAATTGTATTTTATAATTGTGGAGTTTATTATATGTGGTCTTTACCTCCTCTGATTTCACTCTCTCTACTGCTCTGTTTTTACCTTCAATACCTTATTTTAGGAGACCATGTCATCGCCAGGGTCAACAGAAGCCACATACACAATAAATACACACAGTTGAAACCAGAAGTTTACATACACTATATACAAAGACACACATGCATGTTATTCTCATTATCTGACATGAAATCGGAATAAATCTTACCCGTTTTAGGTCAATTAGGAACCAAAATAATTTCTATTTGCCAAATGCCAGAATAATGAGAGAGAGAGAATTTTAGGCATTTTTATTACTTTCTGCAAAGTCCAAAGTTTACATACATTTCATTAGTATTTGGCAGCATTGCCCTTAAACTTTATGACTTGGGTCAAACATTTTGGATTTCCTTCCACAATAACAATAGTTGGTAATAACTTTGGCCCATTCCTCCTGACAGAACTGATGTAACTGAGCCATGTTTGTAGATCGCTTTGCTCCCAACTGCCTTTTCAGCTTTGCCCATAAATTTTCAATAGGATTGAGATCAGGACTTTGTGATGGGCAATCCAAAACTTTGACTTGGTTATCCTTAAGCCACTTTGTAACCAGTTTGGCAGTATGCTTTGGGTAATTGTCCATTTGGGAGACCCATTTCCGTTCAAACTTTAACTTCCTGGCTTATGTTTTGAGATGTTACTTCAGTATTACCACATAATCTTCTTTCCTCATGATGCCATCTATTTGGTGAAGTACAGAATTCCCTCCTGCAGCAAAATAAACCCCACAACATGGTGCTGTCAGCCCCGTATTTCACAGTTAGGATGGTGTTCTTAGGCTTTCAAGCTTCTCCCTTTTTCCTCCAAATGTAACAATAGTCATTATGGCCAAACAGTTCAATTTTAGTTTCATCAGACCACAGGACATGTCTCCAAAAATGTACGTCTCTTTTCCTTTGTGCATTTGCAAACATTAATCTGGCTTTTATTTGTTTCTTTTGGAGTAATGGCTTCTTCCTGGCAGAGTGGTCTTTCATTCTATGTTGATACAGTACTCGTTTCACTGTGGATAATGACACAATCTTACCAGCTTCCGCCAGCATCCTCACATGGTCTTTTGCTTTTGTTCTTCAGTTGATATGCACATGTTGGACCAAAGCATGTTCCTCTCTGAGACACAGAACCCCACTCGTTCCTGAACAGTATGATGGCTGGACGTTCCCATCTTGTTTGTACTTGCATACAATTGTTTTTACAGATGAACGAGGCAGTTTCAGGTATCTGGAAATTGCACCCAAGGATGATCCAGACTTGTTAAAGTCCTCAATGCTCTTCCAGATATCTTGGCATTCCCACGATGGTACACACAGATGCAGTGTGTTTCTGGTGTGCTTTAAACACATACACAAGGTTTGTCTCTAACACAGATCTTGCCAATAAACCTCAGACGCTTCCGAAGACATGACATCATCATATGGGCTGTCCCAAATTGTTAAAAGGCATAGTAATCTTAGTGTATGTAAACTTTTGACTTTGTAGAAAGTTATAAAAATGCCTGAAAAAATTCTCTCTCTCATTATTCTGGCATTTGGCAAAAAACGGGTAAGGTTTATTCTTATTTCCTATGAGTACCAGTAGAATTCTGTAATGCCAAATAAAAAATATTGGGCCTAGTACTATAAGTCCTGAGGAAGAAAAGCAACTCTAGATACATAGGCAACTGATATAACCTCTGTGATCTAATGGAAAATGTAGAGGTTTTAGGAGTTTTCAAATTCTCTTGGACCTGGAAAGGATTCTTAAGAGTTTCTCAACACTCCTTGAGGATATTTAGATATTCTGGAAAATACAGTTGAAACCAGAAGTTTACATATACTATATACCACTCCCTTCTGCAGCAAAACAACCCCACAACATGATGCTGCCACCCCCACGTTTCACAGTTGGGATGGTGTTCTTAGGCTTCCAAGTTTCTCCCTTTTTCCTGCAAATAGAATGATGGTCATTATGGCCAAACAGTTCAATTTTAGTTTTGTCAGACCATAGGACAGGTCTATAAAAATGTAGGTCTTTGTTCCTGTGTGCATTTGCAAACATTAATCTGGCTTTTATTTGTTTATTTTAGAGTAATGGCTTCTACCTAGCAGAGTGGCCTCTCAGCCCATGCTGATACAGTATTTGTTTCACTGTGGATAATGACACAATCCTAATAGTTTCCTCCAGAATCTTCAGAAGGTCTTTTACTTTTGTTCTTGGGTTGATATGCACATGTTGGACCAAAGCACGTTTATCTGTGAGACATAGAACCTGTCTCCTTCCAGAGCGATATGATGGATATTTCCATCTTGTTTGTACTTGCATATAATTATTTGTACAGATGAACGAGGCACCTTCAGGTATCTGGAAATTGCACCCAAGGATGATCCAGACTTGTGCAAGTCCACAATTCTCTTCCTGATATCTTTGCTGATTTCTTTATACTTTCCCATGATGTTGCATACAGAAGCTTCCAAAGACATGACCTTATCATATGGGCTGTCCCAAATTGTTTAAAGGCATAATAATCCTAGCATATGTAAACTTTTGAGAGAGAGCAATAAAAATGCCTTAAAAAAATCTCTCTCACATTATTCTGGCATTTGGAAAATATAAATAATTTTGGTAATCCTAATTGACCAAAAAACGGGTAGGGTTTATTATGATTTCATGTCAGATAGTGAGAAAAACATGTTTATGTGTCCAAGATTTTAATCTTGAAACTGCAATGAAAATTTTTTCACCAGGTGATTTTGGCCATATCATATATACAAGGGGGCTTATAATGCAGCAACCTGAAAGAGCTGCAATACTAAAGAAATTAAGGAGGCATATAAGAATACTCTCTAGCAGTATACTAATTTTATTAAATGCACAAGGTAAAACGTAGTTTGAAAGTAAATGTATCAAAAGCATGACTGTTAGATTACAGCTCAATGGTAAAACAATAGGATTGTAAAAAGTTCCCTTATCGTACTACCATAATAAAATATAAATATCCCAATGGGAGCCCTGTCACTGTGGTGCACATGGTTGCATTACAACCATCGAGCTGTATATTTAGTATCAATGAAGGTATCAGACCATCCTGTTGGTAAAGCCTTTTCTAATTTTTAGAATGAGATCCTATCTTGTCATGGTTATACAGGTTATGCACAAAGTGTTAATATGGCCCAAGAACAAAATAAAATACACACAGCTAATGACCAGCTTGCCTAACTATAACAAAAACATTCTCTTGTAAGGTATTTTCCATTGGAGAATAATTAGCCAACACCAGTTACCAGGTCTTTGCAATAGTTAAATTTAAAAAAGTAAAACATAGCAAAGTTACATCTTTGTCATTTCGATGCAGACTAAAGGACATTCAATTTAACACAAAGCGCGACCTTCATTTTTAACCTTGAGAATTACAGCTGTTCTCCATAAAAGCTGTTATCACTGTTTTAACCAGAAACAAGTCAAGAAAGTATTATGTGATATTTTGTTTCATTAAGATGTTATTGGACACAGTACAGAACAAGGCTGTAGGGCTTCAAGGTTATTTCTCATACAATAACAATCATTAACTAACATCTCTTTTCTATACAAGTATCTACAATATTTAGGATTCCTATCACATGGATCATGTATAGACTGGCAATTTAAATTGGACTGCTAGCTGTTTGCACCATGTGGTTAAACAACATGATGGCAGGAAGCCAACCCCCTCCCCATCACCTCCAAGTGCCATAGCTAGTATGGTTGAAAAAAGACATGTCCACCAAGTTCAACCAAGGGTGGGAAGAAGAGGTGAATGAAGGGGAGAGGTATGAGTAACTTAGAACTATGTGTCCCACTTATGGATTAATAGAAATATGGAACCCATATTCAAAACAAGAATTTTACACTTAAGTGTTAATATTATATTTTTGTCAAAGCAATTGTCTAAGCCTCTTTAGTCTATTCCACACATTTACAGTTTACATGGTAAAGGCTTGTCGACTCTGGCGGTTAAAACTATCTTAACCTAAATGGAGGTTTTTTGCGCAACTTTTTGAGGAAATCGCTACAAATAATTTCTGTAACTGTCAATGAGACTTTTGCACCTTGTCCACAGGTATTTTGGCCCACTCCTCATGAGCAAACTGCTCCAGCTTTCTCTGATTTGAAGGTGTCTTCTCCAGATTGTATGGTTCAGCTCCTTCCTCAGATGTTCAGGGCTTATAGAAGTCGCTTCAGAATAGTCCAGTACTTTGCTGTTACCCATTTTTAGACCATTTTTGCTGTGTGTTTTGGGTTATCCTGTTGGATTACCAATAACCTGCAACTGAGAGTAAGCTTTCAGACACTAATCGGCACATTTGCTCCAAAATGCCATCATAGTTTTGAGATTTCATTGTATCCTGCACAGTTTTAAGATACCCTGTGCCAGATGTAGCAAAGCAGCCTGAAAACATAACAGAGCCTCCTCTGTATTTAGCAGTGGTAATAATGTTCTTTTCTTTGCATGCTTCATTTTTGTATCTGTAAACATAGAGCTGATGTAACTTGTCAAAAAAGCTCCAGTTTTGTGTTGTATGCTCAAACCACATTTTCCTAGAAGCTTTGTGGCTTGTTGATATGCAATTTGGCAGATTCCAGTCTTGTGTTTTTTATAATTTGCTTTCAACAGTGGTTTCCTCTTCAGTTGTTTTCCATTAAGTCTACTTTGGCAAAGACAGCGACGAACTTGGATTTCATCTCTAATCTCGTTGAATTTGATCTGGAGGTTTTGTTTTCACATTATACGCCTCTTCAGTTTGCCATCAATTTTGCTCCTGCATCCACAACCATGGAGGTTGGCTACAGTCCCATAGACCGTAAAGGGGTTTTCTCATTACCAAGATTAGCTTTCAATTTGTAGGGACAGGTCTTTTGATTTTACCTTAGTGAGGAGATACAGTATCTCACAAAAGTGAGCACACCACTCACATTTTTGTAAATATTATATCTTTTAATAGGACAACACTAAATATGTGACACTTTGACACAACGTAAAGTAGTCTGTGTATAGCTTGTATAACAGTGTACATTTGTAGTGCCCTCAAAATAACTCACACAACCATCACTGTCTAAACCGCTGGCAACAAAACTGAGTACACCCCTAAGTGAAAATAGACAAATTGTGCTCAGTTTGTCATTTTCCTCCACAGTGTCATGTGACTCGTTAGTGTTATAAAGTCTCAGGTGTGGATGGGGAGCAGGTGTGTTAAATTTGGTGTTATCATTCTCACACTCTGTCATATTGGTCACTGGAAGTTCAGCATGGCACCTCATGGCAAAGAACTCTCTGAGGATCTGAAAAATAGAAATGTTGCTCTACATAAAGATGACCTAGACTATAAGAAAATTGCCAACACCCTGAAACTGAGCTGCAGCATGGAGGTCAAGACCATAACTAAACATAATTACTAGTAAAGATAATTTAACTAAAAATAATTACTTTTCCATTCCATGATTACATGTTAAATGTGAAAAACTAAAAAAGTGACATGTAGAAGGACTTAGGAATCCTAGTGGACAGTAAAATTAATTGTAGCTGCCAGTATCAGGCATCAGCTGCCAAGGCACATAGGATCATGGGGTGTATTAAAAGGGGCATAGATGCCTTGTGGGTTTCAGGGCATTAACCAATGGGGAGGCTGAGCTTGAAATCCTTGTCTTCCTCCCTTCATGCACATTTTATCCCCCCCCCCCTTAGTTGAACTTGATGGACACGTGTCTTTTTTCAACTGTACTAACTATGTAACACTGCATGAGAACATTATATGTCAGTGGGTCAGACTATACATGGAATATTGTGTACAGGTTTGGGCACCAGAGCACAGGAAAGATATTGGCTAGCTTGAAAAGGTTCAAAGGCGGCGATAAAAATAATAAAAGGACTGGATGGACTACAATACCCAGAAAGATTAAAAAGGTTAGGGTTATTTAGTTTAGAGAAAAAACAGCTTCTGGGGGACATAATAAATATGTTTACATATATCAAAGGTCAATACAAAGATTACTCCCATGATCTATCTATACCCAGGATTGTATCTAGAACAAGGGGGTGATCTCTAAAATGAGGACAGTTGGCTTCTACCTCATGGGGGTTTTGCCTTCCTCAGGATCAAGGCTATAGAACAATAGGCTGAACTGCATGGGTATCTGTCTTTATCGGCCTTAAAGCTATTTAACTATGAAACATGAAAGGTTCCAATCATAACAGGCTTTGCCATGGTCTACCAAAAAAGGTGAGTGCTCAGTGTCATATCCAGAGATTGTCTTTCAAAATAGACATATGAGTTCCATTAGCAATGCTGCAAAGGTTAAATGGGTGGTGGGTGAGCCTGTCAGTGTTAAGACCAAATGCCGCAAAATGCATCAAATTGTTCTGCATTGCTGTCATTCTCAAAGGAAGCCTCTTCTAAAGATGATGCATAAGAAAGCCCACAAACAGGCAAGCAAACTAAGGACATGGATTACTGGAACCATGTCCGGTGGTTTGATGAGACCAAAATAAACTTATTTGGGTCAAATGGTGTCAAGAGTTTGTGGTGGCAATCAGGTGAGGAGTACAAAGTCAAGTGTGACTTGCCTACAGTCAAGCATGGATGTGGGAGTATCATAGTTTGGGGTTGCATGAGTGCTGCCAGCTGTAGGGAGCTACAGTTCATTGAGGGAACCATGATTGCAAACATGTACTGTGACATACTGAAGCAGAGCATGATCAACTCCCCTTGGAAACTGGGCCGCAGTGCTCGATTCCAACATGATAAGGACCCCAGACACACCGCCAAGATGATGTCTGTCTTTTTAAAAAAAAATGAGGGTTATGGTGTTGGACTGGCCACGCATGTCTCCAGACCTAAATCCTATTGAGCATCTGCGGGGTATTCTCAAATGGAAGGTGGCGAAGCACAAGGTTTCTAACATCCACCTATTTAGTGATGTCATCATGGAGGAGTGGAAGAGGATTCCACTGGCAGCCTTTTAAGCTCTAGTGAACTTCATGCCCAAAAGACTTAAGGCATTGCTGGAAAATAATGGTGGAGTGCACACATGTTTCTATGGTTACCCATCCATACCTCTGCTATCTGATTAGAGCAGAGAGCAGTGAGTGCTGTCACCATGCTCTGAGAGCTCACTTGGAGCACACCAATTATCTCTAACAAGCTTAGCTTTTGTTTACAGATAAGCAACTGTTTTCACTACTCAGAGCACTCATAGCTTTTGCTTACTGAAGATGAACTCTTCTGCACTGTTTTTTAATAGCTCAGCGAGTTACAGAGAAGCTAATTTGCTAATCATAAAGAACCACCTGCTATAGAACTACCTACATCCTAACAAAGGCAGAGTGAGTGAAAACCTGCTTGTGACTGTAAAACTGCAAGGTGAGAAAATCCCTTTAAACTTCTGAATAATATGTGCAACTGCAGGAACATTAAGCTGTTCAAAGATGGTCCTATAACCTTTATCTTTATCAAGTGTCTATTTTTCAACCTTTTAACCGGCAGACTGACTGATTACAAGTTTGAAGACATCTGTGATGCTACTTCCAGAATACACCTTAGTTTAACATGTCAAATTATTTTCAATCTTTTCTAGGGGTCATTTTCTATCATCATTTAGGTCCATTCTAGTTTCATTAGTTTATTTTTATTCTTTGGTTGAACCACAGTTTAAATGTTTTTCATTGGTTTTCAGTAAATTTAAGTTGATCATTACTTTTGTCAGTTTTAAGTTATTTCAGTGACCACCGTGGGTATTTCAGTCCTTAAAAAATAGCGCGCAGAAAATAGATGTCAGGGAAAAAATTCAAACTGTCTTGCAAAAAATATATAGAAAAATCCCCTTAAAACGATAACCTTTAATAGAAATGCGTTAAAAATACCAAATGTTAACAGAAGAAATACAATGGCCTCAACAAACTTTTGCCACTTTAATAAACCAAAGAGCACCTTAATTGCTTCAGTGCTCTACTATCATACAACAATAGGACGGAAGTACCATATACACTCACTGTGTCCTCCAGGTAAATAAGCAATGACATGCAAATAACAAGCCATGTAATATATAAAGTCACGGTTCTGTAGACTTCTCAAGTCGACTTTATTACCTTTTGTAGATTTCCTTGGACACAGAAAAAGGACCGGATAACAAAATAGTCAAAATAAGAACTCCAAATCCTATCCAGGAAGAGCGCTCGTCCCGAAAGGGACGACCCCACCTCTCGGCGGCTTGCTACCTATACAATAGATGTATCACAGTCCTATGTGGATAATGACCATAAAGTATAAAAATATCCCGACGCGTTTCCCCAATCATAGGTTCATCAGGGGATAATACTGTGATGAAATAGATGGTGCGATAGTAAAAATGATGGTCCTTAAAGGGGTTGTCTCACTACGAAGATTATAGTTGAAAATGTGGGGACCAAAAATCTAAGGATGTACGTCCTTGGTTACTATTGGCAAAGTGCTACGGTTTTAGAGAACGGGCTGGTTTACATGTGCTTAGCAACGATGTTTGTTTACTGGTCAGGGAAGCATTCTGTCCTGCCCAGCTCGTGCACATGCAAAGGAAAGGCAGTGAAGAGGAGGGCAGGATGTGTGTATTGGCAGGCAAGGAGGAGAAGCAGTGAGAGGACATGCAGGGGAGTTGTGTGTATCGGCAGCGACATGCAGGGACAAGAGGCAGTGAAGAGTGGGGGAGGGTGTATTGGCAGCCACAGGGATGTGTGTATAGGCAGCCACAGGGATGGATTAGAGTTCAGCTCCCAGGACGCCGCGGGGCAGGTGCACGATGTGATGATGGCGGCCGCTCCGGGGAAGAGGAAGCAGAGACTTCAGGTGAGTATTGTTTTTATTTATTTATTTTTTAAACTACCAGCCTCTGTCTGCCTATATACTGCCCTGTCCATCTGTATACCTTCCCTGTCAGCCTAGCTATATACCAGCCCCTGTCTGCCTAGCTGTATACCAGCCCCTGTCTGTCTAGCTGTATACCAGCCCCTGTCTGCCTAGCTGTATACCAGCCCCTGTCTGCCTAGCTATATACCAGCCCCTGTCTGCCTAGCTATATACCAGCCCCTGTCTGCCTAGCTGTATACAGCCCCTGTTTGCCTAGCGATATACCAGCCCCTGTCTGCCTAGCTATATACCAGCTCTTGTCTGCCTAGCGATATACCAGCCCCTGTCTGCCTAGCTGTATACCAGCCCCTGTCTGCCTAGCTATATACCAGCCCCTGTCTGCCTAGCTATATACCAGCCCCTGTCTGCCTAGCTATATACCAGCCCCTGTCTGCCTAGCTGTATACCAGCCCCTGTCTGCCTAGCTATATACCAGCCCCTGTCTGCCTAGCTATATACCAGCCCCTGTCTGCCTAGCTATATACCAGCCCCTGTCTGCCTAGCTATATACCAGCCCCTGTCTGCCTAGCTATATACCAGCCCCTGTCTGCCTAGCTGTATACCAGCCCCTGTCTGCCTAGCTATATACCAGCCCCTGTCTGCCTAGCTATATACCAGCCCCTGTCTGCCTAGCTATATACCAGCCCCTGTCTGCCTAGCTGTATACCAGCCCCTGTCTGCCTAGCTGTATACGAGCCCCTGTCTGACTAGCTACATACCAGCCCCTGTCTGCCTAGCTAATACCAGCCCCTGTCTGCCTAGCTTCATACCAGCCCCTGTCTGCCTAGCTACATACCAGCCCCTGTCTGCCTAGCTATATACCAGCCCCTGTCTGCCTAGCTATACCAGCCCGTCTGCCTAGCTATTAAAGCCCCTGTCTGCCTAGCTATATACCAGCTCCTGTCTGCCTAGCTGTATACCAGCCCCTGTCTGCCTAGCTATAATTAAAAGCCCCTGTCTGCCTAGCTGTATAACCAGCTCCTGTCTGCCTATGCAGCTGTATATACCAGCCCCTGTCTGCCTAGCTGTATACCAGCCCATCTGCCTAACTATATACCAGCCCCTGTCTGCCTAGCTGTATACCAGCTCCTGTCTGCCTAGCTATATACCAGCCCCTGTCTGCCTAGCTGTATACCAGCCCCTGTCTGCCTAGCTGTATACCAGCCCCTGTCTGCCTAGCTGTATACCAGCCCCTGTCTGCCTAGCTGTATACCAGCCCCTGTCTGCCTAGCTATATACCAGCCCCTGTCTGCCTAGCTATATACCAGCCCCTGTCTGCCTACCTATATACCTGCCCTGTCTGCCTGCCTATATTCCTGCCCTGTCTGCCTAGCTGTATACCAGACCTGTCTGCCTATAAGTGGCCCTGTCTATATACTGGCCCTGCCTGGCTACATAATGGCCCTGCCTGGCTACATAATGGCCCTGCCTGCTTACATACTGGCCCTGCCTGCTTACATACTGTCCCTGCCTGCCTACATACTGGCCCTACATGGCTAATTACTGGCCCTACCTGACTGATTACTGGAGGCAGCCCTAGCTACCTGGCTGATTACTGGGGGCAGCCCTAGCTACCTGGCTGATTACTGGGGGCAGCCCCAGCTACCTGGCTAGTTACTGGGGGCAGCCCCAGCTACCTGGCTAGTTACTGGGGGCAGCCCCAGCTACCTGGCTAGTTACTGGGGGCAGCCCCAGCTACCTGGCTAGTTACAGGGGTAGGCCCTGTCTACCTACCAAATTAATGGAGGAAGGCTCTGTTTACCTACCTAATGGAGGTCTACCTATTTACATGCCACTTATCTGACATTTTTTAATTTCTAATTTTTAGGGTCTAACATATGCTGTTTGGGGAATCGATTGGAAAGTGCTGGAAGAGAGAGGAGTCTAAGATGTATTTGTGGTAAATTCTACAGGGACGAGTAGTGACCACTAGAAGAGGACACTGCATGCTGTACTGGACGGAGAAAGAAATGGAAGGGAACAACAAGGGAAGGCATCATGGAGGTTTGGGCCAGAAGGAGAAGAAAAGGAGAAGAGAACAACTCCCATCAGAGATGACATCTCCTGTGAGTCCC
The DNA here is from genome assembly GCA_025379985.1 of Phyllomedusa bahiana. Classification (NCBI taxonomy): domain Eukaryota; kingdom Metazoa; phylum Chordata; class Amphibia; order Anura; family Hylidae; genus Phyllomedusa; species Phyllomedusa bahiana. The sequence goes on along the minus strand of JAODAL010012877.1, from coordinate 65,104 downwards.
TGCTGTCAGGGGTAAGTTTACTTCTGTGTGAGTCAGTGCTGTATTCATGTGATGGTGACCTGACTACTGGTGATGTGATTGGTGGGGTTGTAGGTTATGTTGGTGCTTATGTAGTGTCAGTGTGGGCTTGTCCCTGATTGTAAAGCAAGTGCACACCTGACTCTGTGATGGGGGTTTCTCTGCAGCATTGTTTCTTTTTTGCTTGTGTTTAGGGGGCTTTCACACAGAGCGGCTTTGGTGCATTTTTTGATGTGTTTTTTTTGTGCAGAAATGTTCAGCATTAACTGCTCTGCCTTTCTGCACAAAAACTCACCAAAAACACATCAAAAGTGCACCAAAAATGCTCTGTGTGAAAGCACCTTTATAGTGTAGTTTATTTTAGAAAGTGGCGAGGTGCGAGAACAAGGGACATTTTTTAGGCGATTTTGTATGTGGGCTGCTGGGGGCTTAGTGCCAGGGCTGATTTTTATTTCCAGTCCGGCCCTGTTAAGGACTGGTCTACAATCGTAACCACCAACTTTGTTCCCAATGTGTGTTAGAACAGAGAACTCTGCCTTGCAACCACTAAATTAGTTGAGCTAGAAATATTCTGAAACTGCCAGGTCACTTGCCTTCAAGTAAGTTAAAGGGAATGTGAGTTAAAGGGGTGTTTTCATCAGGCTGTTTCACAGAGACTGCTATTTATGGGCATATCATCTCTTCTATTCCAAGCTGAGCCTGTTACATTAGCATGAGTGCAAGTGGTTTTTAAACTGTAGTGCAGAAGGCTACAGAGCTCTAAACGGTTAAAGGGGTGTTATCGTTTGAGCTGTTCGTGCTGTTCTGCTAATTTTCTCAGATTGAGTTTGAAATCCAGGGGCGTGTCTCTCCTCTGAGCAGGCGTGTCTCCACTCCCAGCAGGCGTGTCTCTCCTCTCAGCAGGCGTGTCTCCCCTCACTGAAGAACTGTGACATCATTATTTTGTTTGAAGCAGGGGATGCAGAAGGTTGTCTGGATATAACAGCTCTGTAGCCTCCTGCATGCTTATTTCTGCAGCCTTGAGGCTTCAAACTCCAGCAAGCACCTGTCATATGTCTTAGTTTACATACAAATGACATTGAAAGCCAGCAGCTTTAACTTCTAGTGGTCTTCACCCAAATTGTACTGACAACAGGCAGAGACCTTTACTCAACTACAAGGACAAATGTCAGCTTCAAGTAAAGATCTCTGCTTACTGTCAGTAACATGAGAGTGAAAACAATGGAGGGAGAAGCACTCAGCTTTTAGAAAAGACCCTGCTCAGCCTGTTACTAACTTGGGCTGTTGGTGCAGCGGTAGAGTTTTAGCTTTACAACGAAGGGGTTTGGAGTTCTAGTCCCTCACAGGGTATTTCCCCCCCCGCCCTAAATTCTCCACATATGTATAGAGACCTAAAATATATATGTCAATCTCTATAATGATATATATATACACATACATAGCTCCCCTATATCATGTCTCATCCCACAGAGTATATGCATTGTATCACATATGTTGGAAGTGCTTGGTGTGACTACTGTGACAATGGGACACTATATAGGGGAGATTTGTGTGTGTATAAATAAAATTATAGATGTCTACATATATATTTTCATATCTTTACATATGTGTACAATTTATAAAAGAAAAAAAGAAAACTACTGATGGGGCTTGAACTCCCAACCTCTTTCTTGCAAAGGTGATCACCTAAGCACTGCACTATACAAGCAGCTTATGCAGACACATTGTTGAATCCTTATGTTATACACTACAGACGATGACATCATAAGGAGGCGGGGCTTGCATTAGCCCTGAGGAATAGAATGCCCTCTTTTCAAAGTAGCAGCTTAAGGACTGGACCTGTGAGGAGGTGAAACAACCTCTTGGCAAAAGCCCTTTAAACAGGCAGTCATTGCCCAGATCATCACCATAGAGCTGGGAGATATATATAGAGACAGCAGACCTTGGTTTCACTATCAATTTTAACAGCTCAGAGGGGAGTAAACACAGAGTGTGCAGGCAGCCAATCACAGTGCAGGGGGCGTGGCCGGGCGTTTCCTGTCTAGGGGCGTATCCCAACAGGCTGAATGAAATGTCAGCCAGCCAATCACAGTGCAGGGGGTGTGTCTAGAAAATCGACCAGGGGGCATTTTGACCAGCATCAGAGCAACAGCAGAAACAGAATGCAGATTTACAGAGAAGCTCATATCTGCTAAACCAAGTGACAGAGGTAATGCAACCCAATTACAAAGTGCTTATTTTTACTGTCCCCATAATCTGAGACATGATCTTTGTAACGATAAAACCCCTTTAAGGTTTGTCAGCAACATAGGTAAACAAGCTTCTGTTTTAAACTGATAACACAGCAAGGAGATGTGTCACCATGTTTGGACAGGGCAGCTGTAGCAATGAGACCAGAGAGAGGTGGTTGGTAACCTAGAGAAACTTATGTATACAAGCAGGAGATAAAATGTCCTCTACCTATGAATGGAAGCAAAATCAGAACAGCACTATATTTAGTGATAGACTTAATTTACCTTTGCCTACATGTTTAAAGCTAATTAATGTAGTAAGAAAACCCCCTTAAGCAAACTTAAAGGGGTTTTGCCACGAACTGAGTTCCTTACCTCCTTATCAGCTCAGGAAAGAATATAACCAAATCATGCTGAGTCATGAACGCTGCCGGGCTGAGAGGGAGGGGGTGAGCAGAGAGTGAGGAATCAGGAAGCATCTCAAAAGTTCAGTCAAATAATAACATTACAACAGTGGATTCTCTACACAACAGACAGCCTCATACACTGCACTTTCTCCACAGTTCCTTGCCAGCTTCTTCATGTTCCCTGTCATCAGATAAGAAGTGCAAACACACAAGCGCGGCCAGATCAGCTCCCTGTTAGTGCCTGGTCGTGTCTAATGTAAACTTTTAAGTAACTAAGGTCATGTAAAGAAAGCTGTAACTCTCACAGGCTTCACTTTTTGTAATCACATATATTTAGAAAAGTGATTAAATACCCACTTTGGAGTTTCCCACGTCAACATTACATTGTGGCAAAACCCCTTTAAGTCTGCTCTGTTTTTTTCCTGCTGCGGAACCAATATTGCCTAAAGGTAAACCTACTACCCTGGCTTGATCAATTTAGGTAACAAAGCGAAAATGCTCTCAAAGAGCGCTGTAAACCCTTTTGGTCTAGAGATCTGTGTTATTTCACGCATCACTTTGAGGTGTCAGAAGGTAAAAAAGGATACATGAAAGTACTAATTTCCTTCATACTGCTATAAAATATGGAATTAGTCCAGCTCTGTATAAATAGTCCCGGATAATCCAGACAGTTTGAATATAGCACAGATCCGGCCGGCAGCTTTTTCACTAGCAGACAAAACAAGGAGAAAACACAGTGCCACCAGGCTTTTTAATAAACACAGCTGAGAAGACAGATTCAGATCCTGCAGACCTTCAGGCTTATCGTCTGCTGTTCTCTGTGAGAAACTTACTATAATTCATTTCTTCTGGGGGAAAAAGAGAAACTAACGGGCTCATTATTTCGGTGTTTTCACATAATAAAGACTCCATTTTTCATTGCTGCTGTGGCTGTCAGTTGTATTTTCAGCACAATTTTACTCTTATATGTATGTCATATTTAAGAAATACTGTAGTATTTTACACCTGTGTTCTTTTTGGTTTTTTTTAAATGTTTTACTAATTTTATTTTAATTTTTTTCTGTAACAGTCACAGCATAGAAAGCATACAAAACATAAAGGATGCATATATGCATGAAGAAATTAACCAAAACTTTGGAATGTAATTTCTTAATAACAGATACATAGAAAAATCTAGCCATTAACAACCAGAAAGACGGCTTCGGGGGGACATGATTAATTTATATAAATATATAAATGGTCCCTACAAAAAGTAAGGGGAAAAATTATTTCATGTAAAGCCCCCTCAAAAGACAAGGGGACATTCCTTTCGACTAGAGAAAAAAAAGGATTCAGTCTCAGGAGGAGAAGCGCGTTCTTCACTGTAAGAACTATATCTCTGTGGAATAGCCGCCTGAGGAGCTGGTCACAGCAGGAACTGTAGAGAGTTTCAAGAAAGGCTTAGATACCTACCTGGAACTACAGAATATGAATATGTACGTAGCCATGTAAAATTCTGGATCCTGTCTGGTGGAGGCTCTGGGGTCAGAGATATGGTCTCCACTGGAGCAGATTGGTTCTTGCCTTGTGGGTTTCAGGGCATTAACCAGTGGGGATGCTGGGCTTAAAATTCTTGCCTCCCTCCCTTCACCCACATTTTTCCCACCCTTGGTTGGACTTGATGGACACATGTCTTTTTTCAACCGTACTAACTATGTAACTATGTAACCATTATAATGTAATTTAGCATAAGGAAGAAACAACAACAACAACAAAAAGGGGGGAGAGGTGTGGAGGGACAGTCCCGACAAGAACAGGAGGCACCAGAGAGGAAAGGCGTAAGTGAGAAAGGAAGAGAAGGTGGAGGAAAGAGCCCAAGACCTCAAGAAGTCAGAGGTATCCAGTAGGATTCCCTTACACCTGTGGTTTAAGATGGACTAAAACAATATTAACTTTTATTTCCCATGAATTCTTCAAAGTGCTGAAATGACCACAAAATAAAGCTAAAACAATAAAATAACATTTATTTGGTTTCTCCATGACATCCCAGATTAGACAGGTCCTACTGGATGAGTCTGTTAAAGGGGTTTCTCACCATGCAGTTTCACAGAGTCACAGAGACAGCTTCAGATTCACTTCCTAGGGTCTATAGCAGTAATTGACATATAAGGTCTGCTATTCGTAGCTGAGCCTGTTAGACTGAGATGACTGCATAAGATGTAAAATCTGTAGTGCACAAGACTACAGAGCGCTAAGAAGTGAAAAATTGTTCTTATCTGAAACAAACAAAGCTCCTTTCCTAGAGATTACACACAGCAGGGAGTGACATCACCATGGACTGACAGCAGCTTCCAGATAATTGGATAAGAGAAAAAAAAGAAACTTGTGTGCACTCAGAAGAGATAACATCTCTCTTGTCTCCTCAATAAAGCAAAATAAAAAAGCAATGAATTTTATAATAGTCTTGATTTACCTTTCCCTACATGTTGAAAGCTAAATATTGTAGTGATAAAACCCCTTGAAGTGCATGATATACTCAGGTTGAATAGAAACGAGTGCAAATAACAGAAGCAGAGACATATTCGTCAATAGGCAACTGTGAGCAGATGCCTTGGGCTGCAGAATTGCAGATGTTTTTGGTTTGACAGTAGTTTGACAGTAAATGGCTTCACCCAACCACTAACCATGAGTGGAAAAAAAGTTTTTGTGTTATTCATATTCTCTGAAAAAAGGCCAAGAAAGCAAAAATTCTGCCGCGGTATGTAAACTTTTGAGCACAACTGTATATAAAAAGAAACATATGCATGTTTTTCTCACTATCTGACATGAAGACAGAATAAACCTTACCTGTTTTAGGTCAATTAGGAACCAGAATTATTTATATTTGTCAAATGCCAGAATAATGAGAGAGAGAAACATTTTAAGACATTTTTATTACTTTCTGCAAAGTCAAAAGTTTACATACATTTCATTAGTATTTGGTAGCATTGGGTCAAACTTGGGTCAAACAGTTTGGATATCCTTCCACAAGCTTCCCACAATAGTTGGTAGGAACTCTGGCCCATTCCTCCTAACAGAACTGGTGTAACTGAGTCATATTTGTAGGTCGCCTTGCTCGCACCTGCCTTTTCAGCTTTGCCCCTAAGTTTTCAATAGGACTGAGATCAGGGCTTTGTGATGGCCACTCCAAAACACTGACTTGGTTATCCTTAAGCCACTCTGTAACCAGTTTGACAGTAGCTTCAGGTCACTGTCCATTTGGAAGACCCATTTTCGCCCAAGCTTTAACTTCCTGGCTAATGTCTTAAGATGTTGCTTAAGTTTTACCACATAATCTTCTTTCCTCATGATACCATCTATTTTGTGAAGTGCACCAGTCCCTTCTGTGGCAAAACAACCCCACAACATGATGCTTCCATCCCCGTGTTTCACAGTTGGGATGGTGTTCTTAGGCTTCCATGCTTCTTACTTTTTCCTCCAAACGTAGCGATGGTCATTATGGCCAAACAATTCGATTTTAGTTTTGTAAGACCACAGGAAATGTCTCAAAAAATTTAGTTCTTTGTTCCTGTGTGCATTTGCAAACATTAATCTGGCTTTAATATGTTTCTTTTGGAGTAACGGATTCTTCCTGGCAGAGTGGCCTTTCAGCCCATGTTGATACAGTACTCGTTTCACTGTGGATAATGACACAATCTTACTAGCTTCCACCAGCATCTTAACAAGGTCTTTTGCTTTCGTTCTTGGGTTGATATCCACATGTCGGACCAAAGCACATTCATCTCTGAGACACAGAACCCGTCTCCTTCCTGAGCAGTATGATGGCTGGACATTCCCATCTTATTTGTACTTCCTATAATTGTTTGTACAGATGAGCGAGGCACCTTCGGGTATCTTGATTGATTTCTTTAGACTTTTCCCATGATGGTACACACAGAAGCAGTGTGTTTCTGGTGGGAATTAAAATACATCCACAGGTGAGTCTCCAATTGCCTCAGATGTTGCCAATAAACAGCTTCCGAAGACATGAGATCATTATATGGGTTGTCCTCAATTGTTTAAAGGCATAGCAACCCTAATGTATGTATATTTTTGACTTTGCAGAAAGTAATAAAAATGTGTTAAAAATTCCCTGTCTCATTATTCTGGCATTTGGCAAATATAAATAATTTTGGTAATCCTCACTGACCTAAAACAGGTAAGGTTTATTCTGATTTCATATCAGATAGTGAGAAAAACATGCAGATGTGTCTTTTTATATAGTGTATGTAAACTTCTGGTTTCAACTGCAGGTTTTATCCTTCTTATAATGATCCAGTTTATACAGTTATCATGTTATGTAAAGGGGTGTTCCACAGTTAAAAAAGCTTGTTGGTCCATTAGGACATAATAACAAATAAAAGATTCATATTAACCTCCCAGAGCTACTGTTCACTCTTGGTAACCGGCCCTTTCATCCCAGCTGTAGCTGAACGTTGATGATGTGGCCAGTGATTTGCTGCACCTTTCAGGTGAACAATGAACATTCACAGCTACAACCAGGATGAACACAGCGGCGCTGGGACTGTATGGGAGCATCCAGAAGGTTAGTACAAGTTTTATATTCTATTTGTTATCAAGCCCCAATGGACAAATGAGCATTCTTAACTCCCAAAACACTCCTTTAACCAATACTTGCCACCACTCCTGGAACATCCAATCTTAGTGCCAAATGGCCGTTGACTGTTTTTTATACAGTAGTGTTGCCAAGGTCAATTGGTACAAAGGACCGCACTGCAGCAAGAGGGTAAGTGGCTCACGCCCTCTCAGGCTCTAGAGAAGAGCTCAGTGATGCAACATCACTCCACTTTCCTGGACGCTGGACAGGCTATCCAGCAATCAGGAAAGCTGATTTTTTTCCATCTACTTAGACCTATGAGGGCTTGTTTTTTGCAGAACAAGTAAGTTTTTTTCACATTTCGTCCCACTTAGATTTTTTAGTGGTTTTCCTGTATATTCTATGGTACAGTGAATGGCACCATTTGAAATGACATCTTGTTGCACCAAAAAAGTGCTCATTTAGTATATCCATGTAGATGGAAAAATAAAAGCGATATGGCTTTTGGAAGGCAGGAAGGAAAAAAACAAAGAACCATATTATTATGACCGGCTAACAGGAAGGGGTTAAAGACTTGTTGCTCCTCTAAGGTTCAAGATTTGCACTGAAAGAAATTCTCTGTCATTCACTTTGTTATCAATTTGTGATAAAATCACTCCTTTACAGCTACGTTGTCTTTCAGATGCTAATTAATTAGTTAGCTTCTCAAACTACTCAAGACTTCTTATCTGATCCCCAAAACAGAAGCCCTAATTACGAGCTGTTTACTTGAGATAAATCAAGCTTTTTACTGTTGGCAGACAGGACACTGACTGACACTGCCGACCTGTGGATGACTCACTCTCTGTTATCTCATTGAACAACAGCCCCAGAGATTGTTTACAGGTCGTTATGAGGAACTGAAAGCCATGGAGTAATAAATCACTTGTATCTCTTAGGGAAAACAGAGGAACAATGCAATATATTTGGAAAATTCTTTATTTTGTGTTCCCTACAATTTGAAAGCTATTCTTTGTAGCGAGACAAAACCCTTTAAAATAACTTTTTTGGCATTCAGTCTATAGACGTGCATGAGGGCTCATTTTTTGCAGCCTGGAAAGTAGTTTTTGTTGGTATTCTTCTGGAATGCATTTGACCACTTTTTATTCCAATTGTTTGGGGATAAGAAATTACTAAAAAACCTCCAATTTTAGCATTGGGAATTTTTTTCTACAATGTTAATCATATGGGAGAAATTATGTTATATTTCAATAGATTGGACTTTCACGGATGTGGCGATATCAATTATTTGTAAAATTTTTACATTTTTGATCAATTTGAAAAATGGAAAAAAGGAGGAGTTTAACATTTGTAACTTTTTACATTTCAATACTTGTTTTTTCACTTATAGTCCTCCGAGGGTATTTGACCACAAGTGAGCCCGCTCTATACTCACTTACCACTAAGTTTCCAAGTGTCCGCCAAATGTCAGCAAGCGGTTAAAGTTGGGTGCATTCCGTTTTAGTGCCTAGGGCAGCACGAACTGCGAATATGACCCCGAACAGGATTGCTATTGTCTGTGTCCGTAAAACACCTGGGACCACTTTTAGCTTAACTAAGTTAACTTAATAAACAATTAAAAAGCAAACACGGATCTGTACCATAAACAATATTGAAGCCTATACACTTTATAGACAGCCTATCTTCTGCGGCAGCTGTCTCCCTTTTCAAAGGTGCATCTCCAACTACTCCCCACTAACCACACTTCCACCTGCCATACCTAGTCACCTCCACAGGTTGGATTCTGGTGTGATCCCTCTCCCACCACACTTCATCCAGGTTGCACTAAAGCCACAGTACACATCCCAAAATGACAAAAATTAGCCCACACATCTATTCAAAATTTACACAGACACTGGTGCAAGCTGTTGTGTCTGTAAAGCAAAAAGTTAATTCTCCAAAACGCTAAATACAGCAGCACCAAAAGGCACTAAAACCCATTCACAGAATACTGAAACTGTATTACTGCTGTATTTTCTACATGTATAAAAAAGAGGTATTTAGTGCACACTTTGATCAATGTATGCATGCTTACCTACCGCACCAAGGTAACCTCAGCACCTGGGTCCTTATCTCTAGACTTGCCTCTAGGCCCAAGCCACCATAAATTCAGAGCATATGTTCCATAAATTTAATGGGGGACATGCATGAAAACGGTCTAGGTCTAAGACTTTCTTTGTTGCCCATAGCAGTTTCTCTTTAATTTCATACAGCGCTCTGAAAAAAATTAAAGGGGAGCTCTGATTGGTTCCTATGGGCAACAAATAAAGTCTTAGACCTAGACAGTTTTCATACATTTGGACCAATGTTTGTATGTGCTCGCTGGATGTATTTTTTTGTGTTGGATAATTAGCTCTTTATACTACAGACGCAACAGCTTACGTCTGTTAACTGTAAAAATGAATGTGCTAGCTAATTTTTGTCTTTTTTGTATTGTACACTTAAAGGAGTGGCTGCCTACATCTTTGCCCCCCACTTTACCCATCTGCATTGAGATCCTTTTAAACAGTGAGAATGAAGTCTGTTGCCAAAAAAGCACTGAAGCTTTGGTCCAAAGAAGAAGCAAGTTTAGAGTGATGTGTTAGACGGGGATACTCAATTTGATCAAAGTGTGTACCTTCATTTTATAGATGTAGAAAATATAGCAGTGATGCAGTTTAAATGTTCTATGAATTCAATGGTTGTATGGGCATTAGTGCCAACTGGGTGCTGCTGTACTTAATTTTTTGTGATGGTACACAAATGAAAAAAGTTCAAGACCAATTCTATTTAGAGGCAAAGATAAAAGGAAAAGTATTCAGCTTCCTAAAAAATATTGAAATTTATTGTTGTTCTGTTTAAAAATCCATGATGTGCAGACATAGTAACAAATAAAGAAAATGAACGCAGGCACAAGAAGAGGAGAAACCTCGTTGTCATAGCTATGAGCCTGAAATGCGTAAGTGGCTTCTCCTTTCCTTGTGCTTGTGTTTTTTTATTTATCCCTGTGTCTGCTCATCATGGATTATAAAAAAAGAATTACAATACATGTTTAAGTTTTATGGGAAGCTGGATACTTTTTCTTTTGTTTTTGCTACCAATAGGGAGTTATGCACCCTCTTCTGTGCATCTCTGATTGTGGACTGAACACAAGGGGAGCTGAGTTTTTTTTTGCTTAGATACTTAGGCAAAGAACTGGAGGGAATTTCACTATCGGATATGTTGCATCAACTGAATTATTTGCTTTCATTTGCTCTAAATAAGTTAGATTAGAATTCTAAAAGCACAATTAAAAATTGTGCTATTGCCTGGCAACAACAACCTACAAACACCCACATCTATGCAGGAAGACAAACATGCTAAGCTTGTGACCTGAAAACACAGGACCCAAATATGATAAGCACTGAGAAGACATAATATTAGGCACCCCACTTGTTTACCTGCTTGTTAATGCAAATATCTTATTAGCTGCAACCATAAAATGTGCAGACAGGATCAAGAGATTTCAAAATGGGATTGGGATGATTGATTGTGTATTAATTATAGTTTAATAGTTTGATAGGAGATTATCATCTGGCTTTTTTAATGGCCAACACAAAGATGAGACTGAAAATAAAATATAAGAAGCAATACTTACCTCTGAACCAACATCCGTTCCAGAAATACACCTACCGGTCGTCTCCACCAGTCTTCTGTTGCCTTTCGGCACTGGGCAAACAGATTATCACCAATGCAACCTGTAATTGACTGCAGTATTCACGTGACACTAACCAACGTCACTGCAGTCTGCAGAGGTGAAGTTCTGCCATTGACAGAAGACAACAGAAGACCGATGGAGAGGACCGGCAGGTGGATCACGGCAGTTCAGAAGTACTGGTTTTTCATATTTCCTTCCAGCCACAGCTCCATAATAGACATTTAAAAAGGAAGGTGGACAAACCTTTTGTCACGGATCATGCAGTGGTCCATGCCCTGGACTACGGGCGTGTCTGTGCCTCTGCTTCTGTGACTGCTGCAGCTCCTTATGCGGGGTCGCAGTAGCTGTGTCACCTGCTTCTGTGTCCGCTCCTATTCCGACGGCGTTCCTCGCTACTCAGTCCACCGGGATCCTGTGTGTGTCCATCCTCTTTGGCTTCCTCAGCGTTTGTATCACAAGGCATTATGGGAAAGGGGCTGAGACGCCGACAGCGCCCTCTGTTGGATGTAACAAATCCTCAATTTGCTTTTAACCCACCGAGTCTTGAGAAAGCAAAAAGGATTTTAGCCACGCCAGTATCTCTCATCTGCAGACAACGCTGTTTCGGTATTTTTGTCCCTCTTCAGTGCAGAGCAGAGCGATACTGGCTGGCTGTGTGGGAGGCATCGAGTAGCTCAGGAAGGGAAGATCTCTCCTTAGGGAGAGCACCGAACGAACGGCAAAACGAACGGCAAAACAAACTCTACAAGCCGTTCGTTCGGTGCTCTCCCTAAGGAGAGATCTTCCCTTCCTGAGCTACTCGATGCCTCCCACAAATCCAGCCAGTATCGCTCTGCTCTGCACTGAAGAGGGCCAAAAATCCCGAAACAGCGTTGTCTGCAGATGAGAGATACAGGTGTGACTAAAATCCTTTTTGCTTTCTCAAGACTCAGTGGGTCAAAAGCAAACTGAGGATTTGTTACATCCAACAGAGGGCGCTGTGGGCGTCTCAGCCCCTTTCCCATAATGCCTTGTGATATGCAGATGCTAAGTAGAGGGCGAAAAGGCAAAACAAACTCTACAAGCCGTTCGTTCAGTGCTCTCCCTAAGGAGAGATCTTCCCTTCCTGAGCTACTCGGTGCCTCCCACACTGCCAGCCACTATCGCTCTGCTCTGCACTGAAGAGGGACAAAAATCCCGAAACAGCGTTGTCTGCAGATGAGAGATAATGGCGTGGCTAAAATCCTTTTTGCTTAATCAAGACTCGGTGGGTCAAAAGCAAATTGAGGATTTGTTACATCCAACAGAGGGCGCTATGGGCATCTCAGCCCCTTTCCCATAATGCCTTGTGATATGCAGATGCTAAGTAGAGGGCGAAAAGGCAAAACAAACGCTACAAGCCGTTCGTTCGGTGCTCTCCCTAAGGAGAGATCTTCCCTTCCTCAGCGTGTGTGTGTTTAAAGGGACAGTTTCTCTATTACCTGCCCCATGAACTCTGTGCATAAAGGGAACTTCCTGCCCTCGCTCCCAGTCAGTTCGTTGATGTCCATCATAGAACCTGACCAGGGGCAGCTGCTACAGGGCCCGGGCCCCGGGGCAGCCACTACCACGTCTGCTCCCCTGGTAATGCCGCTCCTGGACCCGCCGGCAGTGATCATAGCAGTTCACTACGGCGGGCGTGGAGCTGAGGGTCCAAGCCCTCAGCCTGCCTATATAGCCCCCCTTAAACCTGCCAATGTATCCTCCCTAAGCCTGCCTATATAGCCTCCCCATCCTGCCTATGTATCCCCCCTAAGCCTGCCTACATATACCCCCTAAGCCTGCCGATGTAGCCCCCCTAAGCCTGACTATGTAGCCCCCATAAGCCTACCTATATAACCCCCCTAAGCCTGCCTATATAGCCCCCCTTAAACCTGCCTATGTATCCACCCTAAGCCTGCCTATATAGCCTCCCCAGCCTGCTTATGTATCCCCCCTAAGCCTGCCTATATATACCCCCTAATCCTGCCGATGTAGCCCCCCTAAGCCTGCCTATGTAGCCCCCCAAATCTACCTATATAACCCCCCTAAGCCTGCCTATGTAGCCCCCTAAGTCTGAATATATAGCCCCCCAAGACTGCATATATAACATCCCTTAGCCTGCCTATGTATCCCCCCTAAGCCTGCCGATGTAGCCCCCCTAAGCCTGCCTATGTAGCCCCCCAAGCATACCTATATAACCCCCCTAAGCCTGCCTATGTAGCCCCCTAAGTCTGAATATATAGCCCCCCCAAGACTGCCTATATAACATCCCTTAGCCTGCCTATGTAGCCCCCCTAAGAATGCCTATGTAGCCCACCAAGCCTGCCTATGTAGCCCCCCCTAAGCCCTATAGCCCCCCTAAAGCCTGCGTGTATAGCCCCTATAGCCTCCCTAAAGCTTGCCTACCTATATAGCCCCCCTGAAGCCTGCCTGCCTGTCTACGTATATGGGGCCCCTATAGCTACCTAAACCCTGCCTACCTACCTATATGGCCCCTATAGCTTACTTAACCCCTGTCTACCTGCATGTCTCCCTATAGCTACCTAAAACCTGCCTGTCTACCTATTTAGCCCCCTATAGCTATCTAAACTCTACATGCCTACCTTTAGGGCCCCTATAGCCTACCTAAAGCCTGTCTGCCTATTTGGGGCCCCCTATAGCCTAGCTATCCTGGGTCCCACCTACAGCCTACCTGTGGTCCATCTACTGTATACCTACCTATCTGTAGCGTACCTACCTGAGACCTGCCTAACTACTGCCTACCTACCTGGGGCCTATTTACTGCCTACCTACCTACCTCAAGTCTACTAACCTACCTACCTGGGGCCTACCAACCTATCTAATGGGACTCTACCTGCTTTTAAGATTCGGAAGGGTACAGGCCATAGCTGTAATACAATCTCCAAGGGATGAATCCTCTGTTCGTCCCCCCTAGGAGACTGGGCCTCTAAGCTATGGCCTGTACCTGCTCTCTCACCCCTGGGATGTTTGTACAGAGCTAGGGGGCAGGGAGTGAGGTGCTGAAAAAGTGAGGATTCTAAGATATTTGTGTCAAAATCTGCAGGGACAAGTGGTGGCTGGGAGAAGTCGTCATGGTGGTCGGGACCGGATGCAAAACAAAAGGAAAAGTCAACGACTCAGTAGAGAAACGTCACCTGTGAGTCAAAAGATGTAACTACACTGTAATCACGTACATGTCTGCAGAGTCTGTGTACACTGGTGTTTACCACTATCTGGTCACTGTATGGAGGTAATATACAGTTTGAAGGGCACATGTGTACTCTAGTATATACCACAATATGGCAGTAATATTGATCTTTATTCATTAATAGAATAGCGGTATTAGTCACTATGTGGTGATAATTTGTGGTCTTGTTCTGGCAGTATAATCAGGTCCAGGGGTAGTAGAGTTTTTGATAATGTTGGACTGGGTATAGAGGGATTAGCTTGGTAGCCGTATGATGGTGATATATATGATGAGGTAATCACTACTTGCATTATGTAGTAAATGCATGACTTAAGAGGTTCCGGTAAATGGTCGAGGAAGCAGGCGAGGGGTGGGGCATACAAAAGTTTACTATGGGGCCCAGGCTTCTCTAGTTAAACCCCTGAACCTGACCCTTGTCTGCTGCACTACTGCTGCTTCCATGTCTAGTGTTAGTTAACCCCTGTGTTAACCCTGTGCTTTCTAAAACACTCTGCCACTGCACCAGTCCGCTTATCTGCTGCTATCTACCGTTGTACCAAGTCCACTACCTGTCTGCGACCTGTTACCCGTCTATGACTATACCCAAATGAGACCCAGTACCACTACCTGTATCCGGTGTCCTGCACTTCGGCTGTCACCGTGGTTCTCCATCTATACTACCTTATCCGTGGTGATCACTGAGGATCCACACCACATACCCGGCGATCGACATGTCTGTGCTTACTGATACCTGTCGGATCGTTACAATATGAACTGACCATACTATGGATCCTGCCAATGTGGTCCTGCTTGATATTCAGCACCTGATAGCCGTAGTCAACTTCATAGCGTTCACCTGGAGCAACTCCTCCAGAAGGTACAGACCATAACCATTCCTCTGGCTGAAGCTATGTCTGCATTGGCACCTATACCTGCTCTGCTACCTGTCGCCATGACCAGTCCCAGTCTGCACCTGCCTCTGCCTGCCCATTACTTCAGGGATCCCCATGTTTGTTGCGGGTTTATTAAACAATGTACCATCCACTTTGAGTTCCTGGCTCACCAATTTCCATCTGATCATGCAAAGGTGGCATTCATCGTCAGTCTACTCTCAGGTGAAGCCTTAGCCTGGACCTCACCTCTCTGGGAGAGAGGAGATCCCCTGTCAGTGGATCTCCAAGAATTCTTGTGTGCTTTCCGTAAGATCTTTGAGCGAAACACTTCTGTGGCATTATCACTTCTCCATTTCCATCAAGGTGACTCCACAGTGGGCCAACACGCCATCCAGTTTCGCACCCTGGCTTCAGAGCTTGCGTGGAACAACGAGGCCCTCATTGCTGCCTTCTGGTGGGGGTCTCGATGGATGCATCAAAGACGAGCTGGCTGGTCGTGATCTACCTTCAAACTTGGACGACCTCATCCCTCTGGCTACCCGGATTAATATCTGCTTTGCGGAGAGACAGCTTGAGCTTCGCCAGCAGCCAGCATCCTCGCAAGCCTCTGTGCCTTGTACCGGAATTTCCTAGCTTCCCAACCTGGCACCCATTTCTCTGCCAGATGAGTCCATGGAGATGAATCGTACACACCTCACGCCGGAGGAACATACTCGCCGACACAGCTTAAATCATGCTTGTACTGTAGTGGTACTAAGCATTACCTGAAGAACTGCCGGCTGTGCCCTAGAAACCCAAATGCCTAGGGTTTGTTGGAGACGTGACTCTAAGCAATGATGCTTCTGCTCCTTGTTTTACCACACCGGTCACTCTTAGTTTTTCTTCTAGCTCCAAGCTCCTGCCTTGCTGGACTCCGGTTCTTTCGAGAACTTCATTCACCCGTCTCAGCTGGAGAAGTTCTGCCTGCCTGTCTCCTGTCTGGAGAAACCCCTCCATTTCTCATCTATCAACGGGGAGATTCTATAGGAGCCAGTCCAGTTCTGTACTAAACCTCTGCTTCTCCAAATCGGAAGTTCCCACAAGGAACTGAGACCCATCACTGCTACCTGTATCAGTTGTCCTGCACTTCGGCTGTCACCGTGGGTCTCCATCTATACCACCTTGTCCGCGATGATCACTGATGATCCACACCATATACCTGGCAATTGACGTGTCAGTCTTTACTGATACCTATTGGATTGTTACACCTTTCAATCAGTCAAGGAGGTTTTAGAATCTCAGAAAGTTGCAAACCTGTAATTTTAAAGCACAAACTACGGCATTTAAGCTGCGGAAAAGTGCGCGCTGTAATTATGCCATCTGAACATACCCATTAGGTGGAAAACTTCTGAAAATATTTAATAAAAATATATTGAAGATTTTTCCTTTGTAATGTACAATTATAATAGGAGTCAAGTTTTGTATACCAGAATACCCCTTTAACTGTATAATATTCCATGTTTTATTTACTTTGCTTTATATTTTTTTATAATTTGTATCTCCCTCTGGGAGTCCTTATGGCTTGTTAATTTGGATTATTTGGACGTGTTTTTCTAAGGGTTTCCTCGCCAAAAACCTCTTCCAAAACGCCCCCAGTTCATTTAATTAATTCCTATTTAAAACCTCATTGTAGTTTCCACACAACGAGGTTTTTACACGCTTCTTTGGAAGCGTTGAAAAAGAAGTGTCATGTCAATTCTTGAAGTATGTTTTCGGCGCGGTTTTTGCCGTGGTTTTTGTCCTGGCTATTAATTTTTATGGGTGAAAACCCGTCGAAAACCTGATCCAAAACCTCGCCGAGAAACGCCTCCAAAACGTCTTCTGAAGAAGCGTGTTTGATATGTTTTTGGGTGAGAAAACGCTCCGAAAACCTCGTCCAAAACCTTGTCCAAATAAGTCGTGTGAACATGCCCTAAGTGTAGATATAAACATGATAATTATACATGTAAAACAGTAGCAAACCCTGTGCTTTCATTATTCGTGAAACAAACACCTCTGTGTTCTGAGGACAGTATATTTTCAAGCACAACCTTAAAAAACACCCAGCCCCACAGTCATGTTTATTACATCCTAGGATAGGGAAAATGTCACTTATCACCCATGTGCCTACCAGGTTGATGTTGCTGATGGACAGAATATGCACAAAGTAAACCATTTTCCATTACATTGAGCTGCAAGTAGGAGGTTACCATAACTACACGGTCTTGTTTACTCTGATAGATAGGTCAATGTCATTGGGATAACAAGGCACTTAACAGCCTCTGTGTTGGGCCTCTACAGCAACCACCAGAAAAACACTTCCTTCTTGTTGGCATTCTTACACCAAATGTGTAATAGACACAGTAGTCTTACCTGATGTGTTGTCACACAGGAAAAATCAATAAACGGAAAATATCTGCCTAAACATAGTGCACATAAAAATTTAGTGTCATTGTTAGGCTGACATAAAGAATCTGGTGACACTAAAAAAGCAGTAATCAATTCCTGCTAATTAGAAGAAGTGCATTTTTAGAGGCAGCTCTAACCCATGCTATTTACTGTCTGTAGTCTTACATGACTAATTCTGTAATGAACATCTCTGTCATAGGTTTTTAGATTTCAGATATTTTTTTCTTAAACTGTTCATTTGGCCCAAAATCTATCATCTATCCAAAAATATAGCAGAAATGCTTACAAATTATGTTTCAGGCACTAGCTATTATCACAATTCTAATCTTTCATTGGCCACCTCAGCAATAAATGTGTCAGGAACAAATTGGCTGTCCGGTGACAAAGGAGAGTGGGTGGAGAAGTTTATAAGAAGTGACAGATCTTTTGCAAGGATCTGCAGTTTTGCTATAAAATGTTAGGTATGTATCTTGCTGAGTCTTGTATTTATTTTTGGACTTTGCTTTCCAGCTATTTCTCTTCACCTCATATCATTTAGTTGGGGCATAATTTTGTATCTTTGGGCTCGTTCACACGGCTTATTTCCGAACATATTTATGGTCGGATTTCCGATCGTAAATACGTTCAGAAATCAGTTACAAATAAGTAACAGGCCATTTAATATTGGTTTCAATGGGAAATACGTGTCGTCGTTCAGACGACAAGTATTTCCGTGCCGTATTGCCGCCGCGGATTTGCGGCCGGAAAAACAATTAGCCTGTCAATTATTGTGCTGGATTTCGCGATTGTAAATGGGGATTGTAATTCCGTTGCGAAATACGTGCCACACTTTAGTGACACTTATTTCCGACTGATTTGCAACTGATTTTGGAATCTGCCGTAAATACGTTCTGAAATAAGCCATGTGAACATTGCATTAAGGTGGTGTAGACTATTACATTACATGCATGTGTAGTTGGATACTTTTCTTGGGACATTTTGTACCACAACATTCTTTTTTTATTGTTTCATATTCTTGAGATTGATAAAATTGGTATTTATACTTTTTTATACTTTTGGTGGCTAGGTCTTTGCTTTTTGGCATGTAAAAAAATGACAAAGTATGCTTAGCAATAATGTTTTAATATTCCTGAACATTTTGAAGGGGTGTTGTCCAGCAGACAAAAAATGATCTGAAATAGGGTCAGAGTGTACCCCGTTGCTGCCACTCCATATCTCTCCGCAGAGACGTAGCTTTAAGCTCCTGGGCCCTAGTGCAAAAAGTGAAATGGGCCCCCCAGTTACCATGTGCCACTAGCAATGCTGGTGTCTACTTATGTGACAGAAGGGCTTTTGGGCCCCCTCAGGCTGTGGGGCCCGGTAGCGGCTGCTATCTCTGAACCCCCTATAGCTATGACCCTGTCTCCTTGGGATCCGCTCCTCTTCAATTCCAGGTTCTTGGTTCCATACATAATAGAGGTTCCTGCATGATTAACTAACAATACAGCACAAGCCTCTCCTGTGTGTTGGGAAGATAACCTAGAATAGGACCTAGAACCTAGAATTAACTTTTTTTCACCCACCCTGGCCTAATTTCAGATGAACTTTCTTTTCTCCTTTAAATTTAGAAATACCCTTTTAACTTTCAAACTATAGCTATTATGTGGGAATCACAAAAAACAGAGCAAGCTACACATGCAAGAGAGTAGTAAGTGGTATCACTTTTTTATTCTGGTACATTTATAGTGTTGCATTAAAGAATTGATAGCATTTTTATGATATTATATTATCACCAGGCTCTAAATAAAAGGATACAGAGATATGAGAAAGTTTCCTTTTAATTGGTCTGCAGAATTAGCTTCAAGGGAACTATGATGCAGAAATCTCCTAATATCTCATGTAACTGCGGCCTGTATTACTGATCCACAGTTGTTTGTACCCCCTCCCCCGTACCGCAGCCCATATTATAGATGCATCCAAAGTTACTTACAAAAAGTTTTGTGTTTTGGATTCAGTGAGGCTGGTTCAGCACACCCTAAATTTTGCTTGCAATCACGGAAAAATCGAATCACCAGCCTTTTTCCAGACAGGAAATAGGAAGTATATCCGATCTTCTGCATGTTTACACCAACTTGCCTAGTTACTGACCTCTTCTACTACCTGCTGTTTCCTACCAGGGGAGGGCTTCTTATCTCTGATCTTATCTTTTTACTGAGAAAAGCTTTAACCC
The DNA here is from genome assembly GCA_025379985.1 of Phyllomedusa bahiana. Taxonomy (NCBI): domain Eukaryota; kingdom Metazoa; phylum Chordata; class Amphibia; order Anura; family Hylidae; genus Phyllomedusa; species Phyllomedusa bahiana. The sequence goes on along the minus strand of JAODAL010012877.1, from coordinate 45,441 downwards.
TTAGAGCTACTGGGAGATGGGAGCCGCCTTAAACCATCCTGTCAGGTCTGCAAAACATTTTTGTGTAATTACATATATATTCTATTAAGACAGTGTCACAGTTTTTCCCAACCCCATCAGTAATATCCCTGTTACAGGCTCAGCTAGGAACAGGAGCTAGCAGAGCTGAAATATCCTTCACTGCTGTAGACCCTCCCACAGCCTGCACAGGAAGTTTGAACATGAAGAGGCTGTGAAGAGTGAAAATAGCTAGATTGGACAACTCATTTAAAACATAGGCCACATAACCAGCTATTTTAGATGTTACGATATACTTAATTTAGCCAACAAAGTTTGGTTGGATTCAAACTTTACTCTATTGGGATACTGTCAGGACTGCGCTACTGGCCTTTAAAGGATTTTTGTTGCTTGATGTGTTAAGCACTTGGGTTAAGTACTTAAGCACTTGAGCCAATCCCTGGCTGGGGATTCCTGTCGACCTGGCCCTGCTGGTGAATGTTTCTTGGGTCCTAGCTGTTGGTTTTTGCTCTGCTGTGTTGTTTCACTGGTTCTCTGGATTTTGGCCTGTCTTCCTGTTTACTCTTTCGCCTTGTCCCTCAGTACTGCACATACTTCTGGTTTGATGCCAGCCCATCTGACTATTGTCTATTTGTTGTTTGTTTGCGTCTGTTTCCCATCTGTCTTCTGTTTATCTTCTGTCTGTTGTCACCTGTTTACTAGGGTATATTTCAGGAAAGGTTGTAGAGCGGAGTCGCCCTTCTTGGAGCAGGTGCTCTGCCTAGGCAGGGTAAGCCAGGGACAGATTAGGGCGTCCCTTACAGATACAGTAAAAAGGGCACTCCAACAAATATCATGATGGAGCCAACAGATTAAACATAGTCCTAGACAAATAGAATAAATGTAATCTAAATAGGACCATGTTTGTGCTATTGATGTCTATGGGCCAGTTGAAAGTCCTTCCCTGTTTATGCCAGGGTGCCTTTTTCACGGTATCCTGAGAGATACCCCAGCCTTTATAGTATACATAAAAAATAACTCTGTGTATTCCTGGGAGAGGGCTAGTATATACAGTAACAAGAGATGTCTGGGGTGGTCTAGCACTCCCTTTTAAAGCAATGCCACCAATTACTGTTCCTAGATTGTCTATCATAGTGCTGATACTGGAAAAAAAAGAATACTGTACATTCAGAATAATAAACATAATTGTCAATAAGATAATATCCTATAATTGATGAAAAATAATAGAAATAACAATGCATCTCTATCTTTATAAAAAGAAAAAGTGCAACAGGTATTGAGTCAATAAATCAAAAGACATCTGTTCATTGTCCATATGGAAACTAGTCTGACAAATAATGTTCGCAACTTCATGGTTAGTCTTTTTTCCTCCCATATTAAGTACCCTTTTGTGTGTTTTTTTCATGCTGATTGGACCTTTGTTGTGTAAGCTAAGATGCAGGTACACAATGTACTGTGCTGCTAAAAGCACTGCCTGAGTCATATTAATTAGGATATGAAAGACGGATTAGCCAGCGGAAGAGATCATAGAGAAAAGGCAATATATTGGCTATGCATTGCTTTTATTTCTATCGCTCTGACTCAGGAATCTTCTGACCTTTTAACCCTCCTTTCATGTAGTGAATGTAAATCTCACAAACGACAGAGTAATAGGAATTGGCTGCTCTGATGTACTGTATACAGCACAGTGTCTTTGACTCTTAATGGAAGACCCTCTAATGACTTACCTGATATTGCGCACAGAATCTGTTTGAGATTAAATCTAATTTTTATTGGTTTTTATCAGAAAAGAGCAGGTAAAAAGAATAAGAAAGCGGCACTATGTAATACTCCACCTTACCTTACTAAGTAAATCTAAACCAGAAATAAGAGATATTAATGCTGTCTCATTGGACATCAAATTATATTGAACAAAAAAAATTCCTTAAGAAAAACAGTACATGAGGCCCAAATATTTCACCAGATATGAAAGCATGTTCTTCTACGAGGAAGATGGAGCAGAGCACATCAGAGCTTCTGTACTACTGGCTCAGCACCTTATAATCTTACTCTTGAATATATCCAGGCATTGGGGATAAATGTGAAAGAGTATTGATTTTACGCCAATCCCAAGCTATGAAGCTAGTTTCCAGAGGAGCCTGCTATGTATGAATGAACAGTGGCCTGATAACCATTGTACTCTCCTCTCTCAGCGATGCATAGATCTGCAACACTGAGTGACTTAGAAAAATTGTGGAAAAAAGACATGGACCGCACATATATATTCTATACACTAATCAAATGCTGGTAAGCAAAATCTGCAAAAATAAATACTATGGGCAACATGTATGAACTTTGACGCCCACACCTCAATTGTATCGCATGCATTAGCAGTGTAGAATGCACCAGAATGTATGATCCTGTTCTTCTGCAGGACATACATTTGGCCGCATTGTAGTGCCAATAATGACAAGTCTGGCTCAGGCAGATCACCTTTAACTTAGTTATGCGCCTAGCTTTGGCATCCTCTAGTCATAAATGTGTAGAATCATACGGTTGTGATGCGACAGGCCTCCAGAACGTCCCCACACCTTGGGCGAATAACAAAGTGCCGCGGGCGCCGCTGAATGCATCTACTTTTGGAGTGTGTCTGCTCATACATCTAGAGAACAGGGCTGCCCCAGTTTTTTGGCTGAAAGCACACCAGAATATTGCCGCAGCCCCGTTCATACATGTCGCCCTATGTTTTAAGTACAAACTCATCTGATCAAACTGGCCATTTCACCGCAGTCTCTTTTAAGTGGGTCTATACACTAACTGGTGTAGCACCGCCATAGCAAGGACAACTCCTGAAGGGGGAGCAACCCAACAACACCCTAGCTGTCAGGCTCGGCCCCCTTTGCTCTAGTCACAACATCCCACAATCAAAGCATCATTGCAACAATGGCCACCATGTATCACCGACACCACAAAGGAAGGATTGCAAACACTCACTTTTCGCTAAGGGGGACATGTTTGAAAACTGCCCATAGCAACCAATCAGAACTCCCCTTTTATTTCATATAATGCGCTGAAAAAATGAGAAGGGAGCTCTGCTTGGTTGATATGGGCAACAAAGAAAGTCTTAGCCCTAGACAATTTTCCTACATGTCCCCCTTAATGACTTGGGATTGAGCTGTCCATGGTGCTGAATTACATAAGCCTAGCATTCGCATCAGTATTATTGAATTTTGACAGCATAGTATTATGAACCACTTAGAACAAGCACATAAAATTGAGTAAAAATAAGAAATGCCACCAACTGGCTCATCTCAAAACAGCCTTGCTATGCAGCACCACTCAAGATCTCCAGGGCTCACCATCTTTTGCTTCAGCCCACCAGCTTGTCACATGATGGCTCTACTTGGTTCTTGTTGCACAGATCCACTGAGGCTCTTCATATGTCTTGGCCTTCAGCTGAGAAATGAATCTAACCATGGTCAAACTCAGGCCCCCATGGAATTCTAAGGAAAAAAAGACCTGATCCAAGAGTCTCTTAAAGGAAGTACAATTGCTTGAGGAAGGTAAGTGGCAGCAGAGGTTTTTGTGTAGGGTTGCTTCTGGAAATAACTGAAGGACCATAAACATCAAACAGTTGAAATGAGCTTTGTAGGTTAGGGTAATGGATGATGCATGGTGTAGAACATTGAAAGCTATTTCTGCAGTTTTGGAATGTTCTTGCCTACCCAAGTGCAGGTGGATATGGTCCACCATAAACCTTCTAGTTATAGAAGGAGGGTGCTTAGCAGACATTATGAATGACTGGATAATCAGCCAATTAGGCGTGAAGCAGGAGCGATCAGTGAGGTTTGGTTCATTATTTAAACCCTGGTAGCCCGTCATAATAATATGGCTCTTCGTTTTTTTCTTCCCCGCCTTCCAAGAGCCATTTCTTTTTTATTTGTCCATCAACGTAGACATATGAGTGCTTTTCTTAGTGAAAAAGATGTAATTTTACATGCTGCCATTGGGGTACATGTGGAAGAAACATACTTGTGACATGTTTGTGAAGGTTTTATGTTTACAGCATTCACTCTCTGGTACAAGTGGTGCATTTTCTGATTCTGCAGGTTGAGACGATTCCAGCAATACCACATATGTATGATTTTCATTATGTTTTAGTGATTTAAAAAAAAATTCTCTTTTTCTGCAGCCAATAACTTCCTTTTTGTTCCTCCACCTTTTGCTGAAGTGTACATTTTGTTAGTACCATTTTGGGACAGATGCAAATTATTGGTCACTTTTTATCCCAATTTTTAGGGGACGTGAAATAACCCAAAAAACGAAGTTTTGGCGTTTGGAATTTTTTTCCTCTACGGTGTCCAGCTTATGGGATAAATGATGTTGTATTTTAATAGATTGGACTTTTAAAGGCACGACAATATCAATTATGTGTAACTTTTTGATTATTTTTTTATTTGTAAAATGTCAAAAGGGGAGTGATTTGAACCTTGAGTTTCCTGAGGGTATTAGACCACTGGTGGGCTCAATCATCAGTACACACTGCTGCATTCTATAAATAATGTAGAAGGGAATTCCTGTGTTGGTAAGGGGTTAAATCTGCTTTGATTTTCCTTGCCAGTTATTGAGTGTTGATGCCACCTACAGCGTTTTAATGTTGTGTTACTGTGTTTTACACAGCTTTTATTGACTACTGGTTTGGATCTTGGACTGTTTAACTCTTCACTGCCTGACCCTCTGTCTGATCCTGCTCTCTTGGGTTTGACCCGGCTTTTCTGGGTTCAGATTTTGGATTTTCTTTTGCCCATGATGCCTTTTCTGACTTCTGGTTTGACTCATGTTTTGTTTGTTTGACTATCCCTTGTCTGTTAGCTCCACTAGTTAACGGCTACTCTATACCGCCTACTGGAATTCTTAACCCAGAATAAGCAACAATTTAAATTTAAAAAAATTCAGATTCTACTGATCCTTTCCCAACAGAACTATATTGCAATCTGCCTAGCTTTCTCTGATCTATAACATGCTACCAACAGATCTGATTTTTAAAGTGACAGGTTCCATTTAAATCATTTCCCTAATAAGCCCCCTTCTGCACCTCCTGTCATTTGTGAGATCTAACTGTGGGGACTGACAGCCATTTACACAGGGGCCTAGGAATGAAGAGTGCAGGATAGCTCTACCAATGAAACTAGAAGCAGTTATGGAAGATGGCTTTTAGTCCTTGGATAAATTGGGAAATGCATGAACTAGTGCTGATAAGTGTACATCTATGGAGGGGTATTACTATATCATTGATTAGCTTTGAACATGTAGTCAAAGGTAAATAAAGATTATTACCAAATACATTACTGTTCTAATTTTGCTTCCTTTTAGAGCAGTTCTTGTCTCCTTCCTGTTTATAGGTTTCCGAGGTTACCGACTACCACTCAACTGGGAACGTGAAGTGACTCCTTGTTGTGTCTTATCAGCAGCACAGAAGCTAGCTTATGTTTCTTACTGACAAACTTTAACCTTTTATATCTATGTAGTCCTCTGTCCTCCTGTTATAACCCCTCCATCAACAATGTCTCCATCACTAGTGTCTCCATCACAGGCTGTTATGAATAAGAGCTGAAATGTCATTCACTGCTGTAGAAACATCTACAGTCTAACCAGGAAGTGAGAGCCTGAAGCTGACTGTGAAAAGAAGGTTCTGTGAAATAGCCACTTAAGAAAACTCCTTTTTAAAAAGCACCATAAATACAAGTATGAAATATGATCACAGACTTAGTGGGTGATCAGATTACATTTTCTATCTTCTTTTACCATATCTGCTGGGAAAGGCTCCTAATGTATATGTTAAACAGAGGCTGTGGCGAATGCCTAATAGTGGCATCCATCACTCAGAGACTAATATGGGATCTGTATAACTGATGCCTTGCAAGCTTTCCTCATGACAGATGCCACTATTACACATCCATCGCCCATAGGCTATGAATAGGTCATGAGAAACTATTGAAAGTTTCATGATGTATCCACACAGGGGCATTCGGCACCCATAGGATATTATGATATCTATTTAATAGATAAGCTTTTCTAAAGAATTCTCTTGCATGGAAAAAGATAGTCTACTACACTATTTCATACTTCTTTCTCGTGTTATACTGACAATGGACAATTATGTAGATGCTTATGCGTTCTCAATAGATGTCAAAGAAAACATGATGTAACATTTTGCTACAGTAACTTCCCAAGAGAGAAGTAAAATAACATAAAACATATTAGTTCCGTAGGAAGATGAAGGTTCATAATGTTATGATACTCCCAAGCTGATCGATGCAAGGGCAGTTCTTACCACATAGCGCAATTATGTGACTGCTATCTTCATGCACAAATTTCCGGGTAACAGCCTCTTCCATTATCTGTTTCACCTGCAAACACATAAAAAGACCATAAATGTGGCTACAATGCAGATTTTTTATTACACCTTCATAAGTATTACAAATGCACAAAATAACACCTGTAGGACAACCTCTGCTATTCTCAGCCACCAACGAGAGATGCAGAAACATAATATTATCATATATGAATTTGGAAAAAATATATTTGTGCTATAATATATATTGTACTACATGATATTCTAATAACGTTTCATTGGTGTGCAGCTTTGGTATTTGCCCTCTTTTCTTTATTATGTTTATGTAGCTTGTTCAGGTATTGAGCTAGCATCTACCATTTAGTGGTGCCCACCCATAAATTCTTTGATAGATTTAGGAAAAAATATATACTCCCTGTACTTGAAAAGACTTTTAGAAAAATATTCTGATTTTCCAGTTGATACCATACATGATAGTATTGTTCACAAATACATATATGTTTCATTAAAACAAATGAAGATTTCAAGTTAGGGCTATTATTTTAAAAGTACCTTAAAAATGAGATTGTTTGGAGTAAATAATGAGGAAATAATATCAAACTGTATTGTAGGAATTTAATGGTCAACAGTAAACCTACTTAGTGACTACGTAAATTATTACAATGCGCAATACAAATAAATACAGTGATCCCCCAACAAACAATATTAATGGGTTCTGCAAAGACCACTGTATATTGAAACCAGAACTCTATGGAAAACAGGTAATTGGTTCTGAGGCCCAAGAACTGCACCAAACATAATGCAAAATAAATATTTAAGAAAATGCAGTGAATAATTAATACAAAAAAGCAAGCCCTTACATTTTACAGTCAGAAAGAGCTGCTGGAAGCTGGAAGCCACTTTCTATATTAAAGGGGTTGTCTCACTACAAGGATTGCTTTTTATGTTAAAGATCTTGTAAAAACAAGTCACTTTGCAGTATATGTCCATTAACAGTATCCAACCTATTCCTAGATATCCCCTCTTGTATGGGCTGCATCAGCTCCTCAGGTCGCTATAGCTACAGACCTGTTTGATCTCTCCTGATAGGCTGCCAGCACTGGTTGCTATAGCTACAGACCTGGCTTCTACTGCAGCCTAGTAGAAGCCAGTAAACACACCCCTGAATTCAAAATGAAACCAAGAAAACCGGACTGAGGTAAAATGAATCAATGTAGTGAGACAACCCCTTTAAGGAAAAGAGCTTCTTGGGTCATGTACTTTATACACAGCGAACCAGAAGAAAAGAGAATGGGGCCCTCACCTGGTGCCCAAAGCAGCCGCTCATCCTAGCTCATGTAAAGTGCAGTACAGCAGGGGTCCTCAACTCCAGTCCTCAAAGCCCACCAACAGGTCATGTTTTCTGGCTTTCCTTAGCATTGCACCAGTGATTTCATTATTGTCAGTGCATTCTATGGGAGATCCTGAAAACACAACCTGTTGGTGGGCTTTGAGGACCGGAGTTGGGGAGCCCTGCAGTACAGAACATGTAGTACCGGACTGTACTGTAAAGAGGATCGGTGTCTGGGGCATTGTAACTTGAAACCATACTCAACATACAGCGCCACATGTATGAAAACTGTCTAGGTCTAAAATCAGTGCGCCCCTCTCATTTTTCCAGAGCACTTTATGAAATGAGAGGGGTGCTCTGATTGGTTGCTATGGGCAACAAACTGAGTTTTAGACCTAGACAGTTTTCATACATGTGGCCCACAACGTTTTAGAAAAGACCATTGTATGATAAAAAAATTTTTTGTCTTGAGGCCATTGTAACTGAAGGAATCTGTGTATTATGTGCCATCATTGCAATGACTCTGTGTAAGGAACACAGTGGACTATATTGTGGCTATAGGTAAATGTATATTGCTACAGATGTTATTAGGAATCATTAGTTACAGGACTTATTCTTTAGATCTGTAAGTAACATTTATTAGTACAGTCAATATGTTGTATAATTACATTTTCTGATTTGCCATTTAGCATAATTGCGCCAGTCATGGCTCTGACATCAGAAGTGAACTGGGTGACCTTGGTGTACAGATGGGCTCTGTTTTTTTTCCGCTTCACACATTGGACTTAAAAGACAGGTTATTCGGTTACATTTATGAAAAACAGATCAAAAGTAGAGACCAAAATTTAACTCAAACTGGAGTCTACAAAAAGGGTGGAAGACAAAAAAATCACCTATATTAACCCACCTTGCAATTTTAGGCAACGGTATCTTTGAAATGGACATCATGAGTCGCCATTACATGATGCAGTACAACCCCACAAATATGAATTGGATGCCCCAGTGATCTGGGGTGATACCGAGTACGAGAAAGCAAAAGACCTTTCACTCAGAAGCTCTTTTAACAACGCCGAGTAAAGTGAAGTGTCCAATACTGCGCACCCTAGACATCCAATTCACCTGAGCATCAGATGAACTGAGCTGCCCCCAACCTTTATTTCCCCTTTTAAGTAAACCATTTCTAGGGATCTTATATATGAACGCACATAAGTGCATTTGTTTATGCGTTAAATTTAGGGTATGTTCACACGGCATACTGGGGCGCGAACTGTACACGCCGCAGTATGCCATGTGTTTTGGAGGAAGGCGCTGGTCAGCGCGTACTCCCAAACCACAGGGGAGCCCATGCACTGTCAGTGTCGCGCAAGCGTCACGAACAATTGACATGTCACTTCTCTCCCAGGGTGTACGATACGATCGTATTGTACCCCCGGGGAGACGAGGCTCTCATAGACGTAATCTATGAGAGCTATGAATTACCGTAATTATGCCAAGCACTTTGCCACGAATAAAGTGCAATACGCGGAGAAATGCACACGCAAATACACGGCAAAATAAGCCGTGTGAACATACCCTTAGGGTATTTTACCAGTGTTTCTTATCAGTGATCTCTGGAAATCTGGAATTAACACATGATGCATGTAAATAGCAGGTTTCATTTACATGAGTCAGACTCACAATATTGCATATAGATACACAGACAATGTTATAAAATGTTTACCTCTATTATTATTTCTTTTAAAGCGCCATTAGTTCCAGGGCACTGCACATTTAAGGGAGCTTACATACATAACATGTTAAACAAAGTATGGTGGCAACAATAAATGACCGATAACAGGTACAGAGCGGGGGCATCGCTAGGCCATGACGTCATCACGCCTGCCTAATTACAAGGGGGCCTATGTACCTGCCTATGAGGGGATTTATGTAGTTGCCTAACTATGATGGGACATAAAGTTGCCTATGAGGGGACCTATATGCCTGTCTAACTATGAGGGGACCTCAGTACCTACCTTAGTATGAGGGAACCTATATAACTGAATAACTATGGAGGGTACTTATGCACCTGCCTAACTATGAGAGGACCTATGTACCTGCTAACTATGAGGGGACTTGTATACCTAACTATGTAGGGGACTTGTAAATCCAACTATGGAGGGGACCTATGTACCTGCCTAACTATGGAGGGCACCTATGTACCTGCCTATCTGTGGAGGGGACATATATAATTTGCTAACTACGAGGGGACTTATAGACCTGCCTATGAGGGCACATATACGTAACTATGGAGGGGATCTATGTACCTGCCTAACTATGGAGGGGACCGATATAACTGCCTAACTATGGAGGGGATTCCTATCACTACCTAAATAAGGAGGGCACTTACATACCTACCTAACTAAGGAGGGGACCTATATACATACCTACCCAAGAGGGGGATCTATATACCTGGATACCTACCAACTAAGGATCCTACATACCTATTTAACATAAACACTACAAAAATGGTAACAGTACTAAACACTATTTCCTGCACCCTCTAAAGGTCATACCTGTGATTGATCTTCTGAGGTGCAGGGGATGGAGTTCAGGCCAAACAATATAATCCTGGGAGTACAGGCCACTGCCGTAGCACAATATCCCGGGGAGTCTTCCTCTCCACCCCTCAGGATATTGTGTCTGTTAGCTGTGGCTCATATCAACCCTGCCCCCACCCCTTCCTTAAAATACAGCCCACACCTATCACCAATGAGAAGTTTGTACAGAAATAGGGAAATGGGTAAGGGCCGCCGGAAAAGTGAGAATTCTAAAATGCATGCCTGGTAAATTCTGCAGAGACGAGTCATGGAGGTCTGGGCCGAAAGGAAAAAAACAAAGGAATGATGATCTCTCCGATCAAAAAACATCACCTGTGAGTCACTGGCTGTAACTACACTATAATTACTTATGTGTCTGTAGAGCCTGTGTACAACTGGCAGTCACTATGTGGTGCTCGCATCTGCTCATGGTCTGGCAGCATTATTTAGGTCTTAGGTAGTGGTAGAATTGTAGATGATGATCTTGGTGGTGTGGGATGTTTTTAGTAACAGTATGACGGTAATATGTGTGGTATATCTACTCCATGCACAGGTGTATTATCTGGTGACCATATTGTTTAGAGGTAACATTACTATTGTACATAAATGAGTGGTTTTGAAAAGGCAATTTTCTCAGTGCTGATTTTCATTGTGCAGTGACTGCTGAAGTGATGGACAGGATCTATGGAATCTGTGGAATATGTGTAAAATCAGTGACAGGAACAGAAGGTTTTTCTCTGTAAAAATACATGCTGCAGTTCACAATGTGGTGTGAAAAATGCTGTGTGAACCTAGCTCTACTGAGCAAAACTTAACACAAAGGGCCCAGGCCCCAGATGTTTTAGGACTCTAGCAATGCTCCTGCTACAGAGGGAGAGAGGACCCTGCCCCCAAAGGCTTACAATCTACAAGGAAGGAGGAAAGAGACAGAAGGTGAGGAGCATGAGGTATCTGCCTGATACTGGTAGCTGTTTAAATAGTGTATCCATATTTACTTGCTGATGACAGCTGTCTGTATAGTACGTCCCTATCTACCTGCTGATGACAGCTGTCTGTATAGTATATCCCTATCTACCTGCTGATGACTGCTGTCTGTATAGTATATCCCTATCTACCTGCTGATGACTGCTGTCTATATAGTATATCCCTATCTACCTGCTGATGACTGCTGTCTGTATAGTACATCCCTATCTACCTGCTGATGACTGCTGTCTGTATCGTATATCCCTATTTACCTGCTGATGACTGCGGTCTGTATAGTCTATCCCTATGTACCTGCTGATGACTGCTGTCTGTATAGTATATCCCTATCTACCTGCTGATGACTGCTGTCTGTATAGTACATCCCTATCTACCTGCTGATGACAGCTGTCTGTATAGTATATCCCTATCTACCTGCTGATGACTGCTGTCTATATAGTATATCCCTATTTTACCTGTGATGACTGCTGTCTGTATAGTATATCCCTATCTACCTGCTGATGACTGCTGTCTGTATAGTACATCCCTATCTACCTGCTGATGACTGCTGTCTTTATAGTATATTCCTATCTACCTGCTGATGACTGCTGTCTGTATAGTATATCCCTATCTACCTGCTGATGACTGTTGTCTGTATAGTATATCCCTATTTACCTGCTGATGACTGCTGTCTGTATAGTACATCCCTATCTACCTGCTGATGACAGCTGTCTGTATAGTACATCAATATCTACCTGCTGATGACTGCTGTCTGTATAGTATATCCCTATCTACCTGCTGATGACTGCTGTCTGTATAGTACGTCCCTATCTACCTGCTGATGACAGCTGTCTGTATAGTATATCCCTATCTACCTGCTGATGACTGCTGTCTATATAGTATATCCCTATCTACCTGCTGATGACTGCTGTCTGTATAGTATATCCCTACCTACCAGCGGATGACAGCTGTCGGTATAGTAGATCCCGAACTACCTGCTGATGACTGCTGTCTATATAGTATATCCCTATCTACCTGCTGATGACTGCTGTCTGTATAGTATATCCCTATCTACCTGCTGATGACTGCTGTCTGTATAGTACATCCCTATTTACCTGCTGATGACTGCTGTCTGTATAGTACATCCCTATCTACCTGCTGATGACAGCTGTCTGTATAGTACATCAATATCTACCTGCTGATGACTGCTTTCTGTATAGTATATCCCTATCTACCTGCTGATGACTGCTGTCTATATAGTATATCCCAACTACCTGCTGATGACTGCTGTCTGTATAGTATATCCCTATTTACCTGGTGATGACTGCTGATGACTGGTGTCTGTATAGTATATCCCTATCTACCTGCTGATGACTGCTGTCTGTATAGTATATCCCTATCTACCTGCTGATGACAGTTGTCTATATACAGTAGTATATCCCTATCTACCTGCTGATGACTGCTGTCTGTATAGTATATCCCTATCTAGCTGCTGATGACTGTTGTCTGTATAGTACATCCCTATCTACCTGCTGATGACTGTTGTCTGTATAGTATATCCCTATCTACCTGCTGATGAGTGCTGTCTGTATTCTATATACCTACTTACCTGCTCTCAGTTCTGTATGTATAGTACATCCCTATCTACCTGCTGATGACATCTGTATACAGTAGTATATCCCTATTTACCTGCTGATGACAGCTGTCTGTATAGTATATCCCTATTTACCTGCTGATGACTGCTGTCTGTATAGTATATCCCTATCAAACTGCTGATGACAGCTGTCTGTATAGTACATCCCTATCTACCTGCTGATGACTGCTGTCTGTATACAGTAGTATATCCCTATCTCCCTGCTGATGACAGCTGTCTGTATAGTATATCCCAACTACCTGCTGACCACAGCTGTCTGTATAGTATTGTATAAAAAAAACAGAAAATCCCAGGAGTCAATACAGAAATCATAGATTGTTTTTTTTCCTTCTAGCCCCCTCCCCTGCAGGCTTGCAGTCACACAGATTAACTAATTATGTTTCCAGGCAACTATAGAATTAATCAATTTAGAAACCGACATTGCTATTAAGAAGGAGGAAAGCCCACTTGTGATCACAGCTTTCATGCACACTTAGGCTATGTCTACACAGCACAGAAAAGCGTCCGTTTTCTCAGCGTTTTTCGTTTTTTTAAAAATGCTGAAAAAAACGACTGGAAAGAGGTCCCATAGACTTGTATAGTAAAAATGTCCTGTTGTCTCAACAGAACATCTTTTTTCTGCTCATTTTATTTACTGGTCGTCATTTGAAACAAATTTTTTTGCAGAAATACACCGCAAATCTATTGCTGTACATCTCAACAAAACGCGGCAAAAATGCGCAAAAAAAACCCATAAAGCTCGGCAAAAATTTTCATTTTTCAGCAGCTTTTGACAAGCAGTGGAAAAAAAACTCAGTTTTATGAACGTTTTTAGGATTTGGTTTTCAGGTCGTTTTTTGTCCAGTGCTTTGTAATTGCCTCAGATGGTGATAGATGAGAGAAACCTAAGGCTATGTTCACAGGGCTTATTTTGGGCCACATTTAGCTACGTATTTCGAGGCGTACTGCGCTCTAATACGAGCGAAATGCAGCCTAATCATTGCGGTAATCCACAGTTCTCAGAGAACTATGGATTACGCCTCCTCTCCCCGAGAATACAATACGATCGTATTGTACGTGCGGGGAGATAATTGACATGTCATTCATTCGTGGTGCGAAAGGCCGGCGGGTTGCTGGCCCCCCACGCCGCGGGAGTACGCGCCGTCCAGCGCGACTCCCGAAGACCCGGCTTAATTGCAGGGCGTACTGTACGCCCCGCAGTTAAGCCGTGTGAACATAACCGACCATGGCTCCTTAGGCTGGGTTCACATGTTGCGTTACTGCATGAGTTTCTCAACTGCATTGAAACACATGCATTTAAAAGAAAAACACATTCAGCAAAAATGCACGCATGTTTTTTTTTATGTCAGTGGTTTACAGTAAAGTCCACTGCACAGGTCAGCTCCTAGCTAATTTCATGAAAATGCACATACTCGGCTATATTCCGAACTCCCATAGACGTGAATGAGGAAGACAGCTGCATGCCCACCCTTAAGGTATGTTCACACGGCTTATTGCGGTGCGTATAGTACATGCCGAAATACGCGGTGTGTTTTGGAACCATGCGCTGATCAGTGTGTAATTCCAAGGCACGGTGGGGCCAGCAGCTGGTGGGCCCCATCAACATGTCAATTCTTCCCCCGTGCGTACAAAACGATTGTATTGTATGCGCAGGGAGACAACACATAATTCATAGCTCATGCATTTCGCCGTGTATAAAGCATAATACGCAGCGAAATGCGTGAGAAAATTTTCCGTGTGAACATACCCTTAGGATATGGCCACACAGCAAGTGTAAAATGCCGGTCAGATTCTGTTTAAGAATCCGTCCGGTATTTTATCATCTTTTTTATGGTTTTGGGGGACGATTCTGTCTGTGGCTTGCGGATTCACCCGTCCCCCTTAACCATTGACTAGCACACCTTCTGCCCAAAAACCGGGGTGGAAGATTGTGCATGTCCTGAGTTTTTCAAAACGCCGGCGGTGTGAAAATCCACTCAGTGTAGAAAACTGGACAGATTTTTTATTAAAGTCTGCTGCGTGTTGGATCCGTTTAGGATCCGATCGACACTACATTTTTGGATGTGATTTTCAGGTCCAACGCGGACCGGAAATCGTATCCAAAAACGCCGTGTGAAGATACCCTTAAAAATCTCATGCAGCTGAGAGTTGACTAGTGCAATGGACATTGCTTCATAGAAACACCCTTTTAACTGTAATTAGGCAGACAGCTGACATTTTTTTTATTGCCTACGGTTTTGATTCAGGCAATAAAAAGGCAACGTGTGAACCCAGCTTTAGAGCTCACAGACCTATCAATTCTGCCCACATAATAAAAAAAAAAGTAAATATGAAAGTATAACCCAACCACAGTAGGTATAAACCAACCAACAGTTTAAATAAGTGAAAAAAGCTTGCTGGTAATAAAGGCAGTTTAATTGGAGCGCAGTTAAAACTGCACCAAAACTGCACCGTGTGAAAGCAGCCTAACTTGCTCCAATTAAACTGCCTTTATTACCAGCAAGCTTCTTTCACTTCTCTAAACTGTTTGGAAAGTGAGTAATCAATTAGTATGATTGTATCCACAAGTCTTCACACAACACAGTAACTGATTACTTACTCGAAACAACGAACAATTTAGACAACTAAAAGGCTAGCCCCGCCCACCTGGCAGTTATTCACATGGTTCAACCTATTCAAAGTAATAGGTTAGTCAGTTGTGAGGTGGGTGGGGCTAGCCTCAGGTGGGCGGGGTTTGAAAAAAACAGACTCTTTTCTGGCTGAAAACTGCAGATTTCAGCATTAAATTCTCTAAAACGACAGCATCTTACAGAATAAGGGACACAGCGCTGAAACAGCAGGTCTGTCACTAGCTTGTGCTGCCCTCAGCAAGGGGGGCATAATCTATGTGACAGGTTCTCTTTAATTCCTATGCCAGAATTTTGTCTGTGCCTGCAAACCCATTTTTTTCCAGGATCTCTCCACCAGGACTGTGAGCTGTAGCTTAAAGGGGTTTTCCAACTAATTTAAATGTTTTTAATGGGATACTGCTATCATTTTAAAATAAAAAAAATTATACTCACCTTTCTTCTGGGCTTGCACTGTACTCACTCGGTCTTCTCTTCACTTTTGGACTTCCTTTGATCGGGATGCCACAGCCACTGATTGGATAAAGTGGTCACATGCCATTGGCTGACATCACCATTCTGAACGGTACCATGTTTTTCCAAAAATAAGCCCTAGCCCTTTTTTTGGAAATTAAAATAATATGACCGTGTCTTATTTTTGGAAAAACACGGTAATATCAGCAATGGCACAGAACTGCTGAAGCCATTCAGCTGCTGCAGCAGTAACGTCTCATTCTAAAGAAGACTGGAAAGGAAACAGAAGATTTGTGTAGAGTAAGGATGGAGCAGTGCTCGATCCAAGGTGAGTATAACGTTTTTTCTATTTGAAAATGACCAAAGTATCTCCTCAAAAAAATAAAAAAAATAGTTAATCCATTTGTCTTAATTTGAACTGAAAAAGTGCAATACTATCCTGCCTCTTAGTGTACGAGTGCCTGTGAGCATGCCTATGTTTATATGCCTATGGAGTATTTTCTGGCAAGTCACTTATGCATAATGTGTAAGTTATTCAGCTTCATGAATCAGACATATCTGCCAGTCACAACATATCCTTTTATGATACATGTAATTTGTCTGCGGATCTGCAGTGCTTCCTCACCAATATCAGCTCATATCGTTTGCAGCACATCTATAAATAAAGGTCAAATTTTGTGCAGATTCAGGATGGAATATTATCCAGTGTTTGCAAAAATTTTCTTGAAATCTCATCAACTTTGCTGTTAAAATTATATATTGCGGATTTTCTGCACCCTGTGTAAACATACCCTTGAAGGGGTTGTCTCACTACAAGGATTGCTTTTTATGTTAAAGATCTTGCAAAAACAAGTCACTTTGCAATATGTGTCCATTAACAGTGTCCTACATATCCTGAGATATCCCCTCTTGTATGGGCTGCATCAACTCCTCCGGTCGCTATAGCTACAGACCTGTCTGATCTCTTCTGATAGGCTGCCAGCACTGGTTGCTATAGCTACAGACCTGGCTTCTACTGCAGCCTAGTAGAAGCCAGTAAACATGCCCCTGAATTAAAAATGAAACCAAGAAAACAGGACTGAGGTAAGATGCATCAATATAGTGAGACAACCCCTTTAAAATGCCCTATAGGTAACCCACAATGTCTTAAATAGGATTACAATCTGTTACAACGGAGCAATGGCTTTGCTCCATTCGAAGTCTCCAAGGCAGATTCTGTCAAAAATGACGAAAAAAAGAGCGCAGCATGCAGCGCTATTTGTTTCCATTCAAATGACACCATGATGAAAACCTGATGGACCTAATTTTAATCAATGGGGTCTGGGAGGGCCACTGGTGTCCATCATATAAAAGATCAGCTATCGCCTTACCCAGGTGTGGACCTATCCTTACAGGTCATGTACATTGTATGTTATTATGCCCGCGCTATAAGAAACATGGCTTTAAATCTGTCCATGTACATGACTTCAGAGCTAATGACATGCACATAGTGTGAGCTGCATAGAAAGATGGAAACTATAGTTCCCAGCTCTATTCAGACAATATAACATAACCTTAAACTGGAACTTAAGGAGTTTTTTCACCATGTTGTTTAACAGAGCCACAAGCCGTTTCAGACTCGCACTTCCTGGATAGGCTGTGGGTGGTTCTGTAGCAGTGATTGGCATATGAGCTCTGCTATTCCTATCTGATTTTATTAGAGTGACAGGAGAGAGTTTTACTGTAAATAGCAGTGTACAAGGCTACAGAACTCTAAGGATTAAAACTTGTCAGTAAACAAAGTTTCTGTGCCAGAAATAACTCAGCAGGGAGTGACTCACTATGGTCGGACTGACTGATGCCAGCTTAGAGAAATGAAAGATGAGAAAGAGCAGGGAGAGGTGGTCGGGAACCAGAGAATCTTGTGTACACAAAGAGGAGAAAAATCCTCTTTATCACCTGACCAAAGCAAAATCAACAAAGCAATGTATTTGGTAATCTTCTTCTACCTTTCCCTTCATGTTAAAAGCCAATCATTGTGGTGAGAAAACCCTGTTAAAATTGAAAACATGTGGGGAAAAAAGGTAAAACAATGTAAGTGTAAGGCCACGTTCACACGGCTTATTTGGGCGCGGATTGGAGCCGTACTGCGCGCCGGATTTGCGCTGCAGTACGGCTCCAATCCGTCTCAGTCATTACGGTAATCCACAGTTCTCATAGAGAACTGTGGATTCCGTCGCTCCTCCCCGCTCGGCGAATCCGCCGCAGGGGGAGGAAGTGACATGCACATTATCCAGGCGCAATCCTCGCCGTGGATAATGGAAGTCTATGGGGCCGGCGGGCAGCTCCCCCCGCCGCGCCCCCGCCCCACCCCCGGCCCCACCCCTTATTCAAGCCATATTGCGGGCAGGATCCGTCCTGCAAATACGGCTTGAATAAGCCGTGTGAACACGGCCTCAGGGATCTGTGTGTATTTAACACGTACACTGTGTTGTCAGGACTTACCAACTCCCGTAACACCGGTTTAATATGCCCATTCATGGTTCAGTTATGCAGTCAAAATGCCCTATAATGCCACCATTAACTACACTCTGCCAATCAATAATCTATAATGATTAACCATAGAGATTCATGACAAAACTAGACATTGTGACGTTCACTTATTTTGACACATTTTTGCTCCAGGTTCATGGTGTCTGTCAGGATACTGTGTGATATTTATCATGCAAATAACATGGCAGGGCTGTGATGGGGCCATGGAGCTCTGTAGGGCAAACAGTTTGAATTAAACTACTTTTGCCCTATTTGTCGAATGCATAGATTACAGTTACAATAGCCTCAGGATACAATATTTCCAACATATAATGGTCTTTCCTAGGACATTGTATGTTGAGTGTAGTTTAAAGATAAAAAACCGCATACACTGATCCAGCCAATTATCATAAACATTTTACTTGTAAATTATCAGTATTAGTCAAGTGCATGCAGTGATTGGCGCCTCTCTACAGCACAGTGCAGTACTACATGTCCTGTACTGCTCTCTACATGTGCCGGGATGAGCGGCTCCTTTGGGCACCAGGTGAGGGTCCCATATTCTTTTTTCTGGTACATTATGTATAAAGAACATGACCCACAGAAGCTCTTATCTTCATCATAGAAGGTGATTTCCAGCTTCCATCAGCTCTTTCTGACTGTTATGCTTAAGGAATTGCTTTATCTGTGTTAGTTATCTGCTTCACTTTCTTTAATCTTCATTTTTCATTATATTGGGTGACATTTTGGGGTGCCTAGACCAATTACCAGTTTTCCATAGAGTTATAGTCTCAACATACATCAGTTTCAACATTCAACGGTCGTCTTGGAACCAATTAACGCTGCATGTGAATCGATCAATGTATCTGCATTGGACACAAATGTTGAGAACCGTGCTTTTGTGTCTGATGCACAAAGCTTTTAGCTTTGGTAAATAGAGCAAATATAGTCTAATTCAGGCGCTTGCCCTACAGAATTCTAGGGCCCAGTCATGGGGTGGTATCTATCACAATAAATCTCTCACAGTATCCCAACGGATACCACGAATGGAGACCAAAAACCCTATGTGAATGGAGCCTAAATTATATTACTAAAGCATGGTTTACAAAAATGAGATGAGCAAGAGCCAGAGTTGGATTCTTTCCCATCTTTTAGGGTATGTTCACATGGTCAAATTTCGGCACGCATTTCGCGTCATATTTGCGCTCTAATACGAGCGAGATACGCTCCGAAATTATGGTAATTCATAGTTCTCACAGAGAACTATGGATTATGCCTCCTCTCCCCGCTCGTACAATACGATTGTATTGTACGCCCAGGGAGATAAGTGACATGTTATTTATTCACGGGTGAACGCGCCAATCAGCGCGACTCCCAAACACCCGGCGTAATTGCGGGGCGTACTGTACGCCCAGCAATTACGACGTGTGAACATAGCCTTACTTTCATTGTTCTTATGTAACATATTACTCTAATGTGTTACATTACTATTATTTTTTTATAGGCTTGGAAGTCTAACATGTACTTGATGCCTTGGCCACACTGCTTAGCACTAAATAATTATGCTGCATGCCTACTTCTATAGTTACACAGTTAGCACGATTGAAACAAGACAGACTTTCAGTAAGATCAAGCAAGGGTGTGGACAAGATGTGGATGCAAGGAAGAGTTTAGGTAATTTTAGAACTCTGTTTTGCCCTTTTGAACCACAGAAATATGGAATTTTTAAGGCACGCTCCAATCTGCCAACATTTTACTTCTGATTCCAAGTGGCGATCAGACTGGATCAACATTTAATACAAGAATTCTTTATGGCCATAAGAGTTAATATTAATTGATTGCAAGCAAGTACTACGATATATGATTTCCAATTAAAAAAAGAAAATAACAAAATTGTGTCATCTTTTAACACCTAAGAAAACACAATAATTTGCCATTCCCATGCACACTGTGCAGTCTTGCGCACAGAGCTTGCACTACGTAGCAACGACCTGGACAGCCACTATGCACTTCTAAAAAGGCCCCAACACATTGCCTCAATATATATGATAAGCTGTGGAGCATGCCAACACTTTTTGGAATGTATCAGATTTATACGTACAGTACAAAGCTAATAATATTTATAATATGGCAACGTGCATGAGCCCTAAATCAATTTTTTTCCATTTCGAGCATTTTAAAGAACAAACCTGTCACCAATGTTGTCCTGCAGTTTTTCATGAAAAGCCATCTTTAATAGCAACCAACTGCAAAGCCAAGGCAAGCAGAAGCTAAGTATATATGGGGACATGTATGAAAACTGTCTTGGTCTAATACTTTCTTTGTTATCCATAGAAACCAATCAGACCGTACCTTTTATTTTCTCAGAGCACTATATTAAATGAAAGGGGAGCTCTGATTGGTTGCTATGGATAACAAAGAAAGTCTTCGACCAAGACAGTTTTCATACATGTGGTCCATAATGTATATTTGTGCAGCTCATTCATACACAGCTCTCATAGTTAATTATGTCAGATTTGGCTTCATTTATACTTTCACACTATCAAGTTTTTACTCGATAGTGTACTTCCATTTCATTGACATTTTTTCCACCGAGTGAGCGTGCTAATTTTTGTTTTCACACCTGCAGAGAAAGTTGTCATCTCCCATGTGAGACAGTCATCAGTTTTCCAACTTTATTATTTCATTTTCATACAACATATAGAAATAACTTATTTCTCTTTGTTCTCCAACTGGTTTTCAATTTTAGAATTTGCTGCCAAGTTAATGTAACGTTGGCGGAAGTATTGGAGCTACACTTGAAACCAGAAGTTTACATACACTATATAAAAAGACACATATGCATGTTATTCTCACTATCTGACATGAAATCAGAATAAACCTTACCCGTTTTAGGTCAATTAAAATTACCAAAAATATTTATATTTGCCAAATGCCAGAATAATGAGAGAGAGAATTTTAAAGCATTTTTATTACTTTCTGCAAAGTCAAAAGTTTACATACATTTCATTAGTATTTGGCAGGGTTAAACTGTATGACTTGGGTCAAATGTTTTGGATATCCTTCCACAAGCTTCTCACAAAAGTTGGTAGGAATTTCACCCATTCCTCCTGACAGAACTGGTGTAACTGAGCCATGTTTGTAGGTCGCTTTGCTCGCTCCTGCCTTTTCAGTTTTGCCCATAAATTTTCAATAGGATTGAGATCAGGGCTTTGTGATGGCCACTCCAAAACATTGACTTGGCTATCTTTAAGCCACTTTGTAACCAGTTCGGCAGCATGCTTCTGGTCATTGTCCATTTGGAAAACCCATTTCCGCCCAAGCTTCAACCTCCTGATTGATGTCTTGAGATGTTGCTTCAGTATTGCCACATAATCTTCTTTCCTCATGATGCCATCTATTTTGTGAAGTGCAACAGTCCCTCCTGCAGCAAAACAACCCCACAACATGATGCTGCCACCCCGTGTTTCACAGTTGGGATGGTGCTCTTAGGCTTCCAAGCTTCTTACTTTTATCTCCAAATGTAACAATGGTCATTATGGCCAAAGAATTCAATTTTAGTTTTGTTAGACCACAGGCCATGTCTCCAAAAATGTAGGTCTTTGTTTCCTGTGTGATTTACAAAACATTAATCTGGCTCTTATAAAGTTTCTTTGGAGTAATGGCTTCTTCCTAGCAGAGTGGCCTTTCAACCCATGTTGATACAGTGCTCGTTTCACTGTGGATAATGACACAATCTTACCAGCTTCCGCAAGCATCTTCACAAGGTCTTTTGCTTTTCTTCTTGGGTTGATATGCATGTCGGACCAAAGCACATTCATCTCTGAGACACAGAACCCATGTCCTTCCTGAACAGTATAATGGCTCGACATTCCCATCTTGTTTGTACTTGCATATAATTGTTTGTACAGATGAATGAGGCACCTTCAGGTATCTGGAAATTGCACCCAAAGATAATCCAGAATTGTGCAATCAAATTCTCTTCCTTTATTTTTGGCTGATGTTTTTTAGACTTCCAATATGTTAAAAAACCCAGTGTGTTTTCGGGGGGGCGTTAAAAAATACACCCACATTTTGGTCCAATTAACTCAGATGTTGCCTAAAATCCAGTTATGAAATTTTTTGACTTTGCAAAAGTAATAAAAAGGCCTTAAGAAACTTCATTTTTTGGCATTGGCAAATTTTTTTTGGAAATCCTACCCCCGTTCACACAGCTTATTCAACCCGTAATTTGGGGAACAGATTTGCCCACAGTTACGGCTTGAAAAAGGGGGCGGGGCTGGCGGGGAGCTGGCCCCCGGCCCCAAGAAAGGGTAAAAAATAAATAAGTAAAAAATTCATGTCACTTTCCCCCCCCGCTCAGACGCCGGCGGGAGGAGCGAGGGAATCCACAGTTCTCAAAGAACTTGGATTCCCCAGTTTACTGGGACAGATTGGGAGCTGTACTGCAGCGCAAATAGGCGCGCAGTAGGCCCAATCTCCCAAAATAACCGTGTAACGGGGCCAATTGCCCAAAAACGGGAAAGGGTTATTCGACTTCAGGTCAGATATAAAAAAATGCATATGTGCCTTGTTTAGCTACATATGAAGGAATTTCTTGCCTTGTCCACTTTCATTATCTGAAGACCATTGGATGCCAGGTATAAACAATAGACTACATAGACAACCCTAAATTTCATGGTTTAAACCCTTTCATCATCAATAATTAGTAAATAAAATCCAGTCTTAGCTAAAATTCGAAAAATTTTTCAGACCCCCATGGGAAA
Source organism: Phyllomedusa bahiana (assembly GCA_025379985.1). Taxonomy (NCBI): domain Eukaryota; kingdom Metazoa; phylum Chordata; class Amphibia; order Anura; family Hylidae; genus Phyllomedusa; species Phyllomedusa bahiana. The sequence goes on along the minus strand of JAODAL010012877.1, from coordinate 22,212 downwards.
GCTTCTATTTTATGACCAGTTTATAATATTAAAGGGGGTTGTTTAAGCAAAAGAAAAAAAATCCTCTAAATTATGTACCAATGTTAGACACTTAAATGTGTATTCCTATTTCAGTGATTAGCTTTAAACCTGTAAGCAAAGGTTAATAAAGACTTTTTACCAAAAACATGCAAACTGTTTTGCTTCTCTGCAGAGTTAGAACAATTTAATCTCCTCTTTTTGACACAAGCTTTCCATTACGGCCACCTCTCTTTTTCTACGGGCAACAGTGGTCGTGATATGACTTTTTTCCCTGCTTTGTTCCTTATATTTCAAAATAATGTGTTTTACTTTTACTTACAAAAATTTTAAAACCCTTTTAGAGTGCGTACCTTTGTACACAAATTTTGCAAACATGCAAATCTGAAGCTGTCTGTGGCTCTGCGCAACAACATGGTGGGACAGCAACTTTAAGTTATACATTTTTATAAAATTTTCTTATCCCTTTCTGCATTTTCCATCACGTCAGAAAGGGTGGGAATTTGTAGGCGAAGAGGGGCATCCCCTTGGCGCCATACCTGCCTGCCACTGGGGGCCGTTCAAGTGTTGACATGACTATCTCTGCACGCCCGCGGGGGCACAGAGCCACTGAAAAAAATGTCTGGTCGTCTCTCCGAGGCTCCCCCCTTCATCTTTTATAAAGCATCAGAGAGAAGGGGGCGGCAGAGAACTTCAAATTATTTCCCGCGATTAGAACCGGACAGGAGAAAGGAAAAGTGGTCTGAGTGCAGCATCCCGTCCGTACCTTCCCGTTCCGGCAGAGAGCTGACCTGACATCACCCTCCTGCACAAACACTGATGAAAGAGGGGTAGCGAGGAGTGACCATTTTCACCATGACCCCATCTCTGCCCCCCTCCCCCCAGGGGGCTCCTCCGCTCTTCTCTGTTAACTCCTTTGGCCAGAATTTACGGAGACTCACACGGGGCGAAGTAATGACCTTCCCCCTCCACTGTAAAGAAAACACTCACATAACCCCTTCCCCCTGGTATGACATCATTTATCATATATTGTGTGTTGTAAAATATATAATAAAATATAAAAAAAATAATATAAAACACACACACTAACACCTTTCCCCTCTCCTCTCTCCTAAAATATATATATACATCAGTATCTGTGTGTGCATACATATATGTTTTGTGGGATGATAAAACATACAGCAATTACATATAACACGTGCAATAACAAATAACATATTCTGTAGTCGCTTTTGTTACCCATAGCAACCGATCAGCACATAGGAACCAATAAAGCAATGTTCACACAGGCTGTTGAGTCCATTTTAACTTACGTTATTAATGCATGTTTGGACCCAACGTCGGACCCCAAATGGACCAAACACCCTCAATAAAGTTAGGTATTGAGCTGCTTGCAATGTAAAACACACATCAGTGTTCACACAGTGATGGGCCCATGCGTCTCATTTCACGCTCTATGTGTCTTTTTGATCCGTTCATGCAATTTTGATCCAAGACGCAGAAAACCTATAACAAACTAAGGTGCGATCTCTTGCATCAATACACAGCTCATCACTTGGATCCAATTTTACGTAAGTTTTTTAATGCGATTTTCGGGTCCAATACGGATCCAAACTCGTATCCAAAAACACTTTGTGAACATCCCCTAAGAGCTCAGCTATTATTTCTTCTACTATGCTAAAAAAAATTAAAGCTGTGCTCGGGTCAGTTGCTAGGGGTAACAACAGTCTTCACCTGAGTATTCAGGTTAACTTAAGTGTGTTGGCACCTTGTGATCAGTGAGTGAGGTTTGGGTTGCAGTTTTGGCCCCCAGTCTCAAAAAGGGTTTCATCCAACACTGCACACACTGCTGCCCCTATTCGGGCCACGGAAAATAAATGCTTGAAACCCCCTTTCCTGACAGGCGGTCATAATATGACTCTCTGTTTTCCCTCCCCTGCCTTCCCAGAGCCATAAGTTTTTTTTTTTTTCCACCTACATAGACACATGATGGCTTTTATTTTGTGGGACAAGATGGACTTTCTAATACTGTCATTCACTGTACAAAAAAATTATAAGTGGAAAAAAACGTACTTGTGCCATGTTTGTCAGAGCCCTTCCGTGTGTCTTTTGGAGCCATACGCTCTATGACCTTGCATTCCATGCAATTTCTGTGTTGATTATATACATCACTTCATTTGTCCCCTGAAGAGACTGTGGTGGGTCGAAACATGTTGGGACTCTGTATGATTACCACGTAAGGGTAAGACTTGAGTCTATGGGTAAGCCTCTATACCGTTAGGGGTCGCCCTTGTCGGGGCGAGTGCTCTAACGATCTACACCGGTGTGGAGACCCCCAGTGACTCGTCAAAGTTAGTAGTTATCAATGCGCCATTTCTTTATTGGCACTTATATGTATTTTTGATTTATGTATTTAATGCTCAGCCGCATATTATTTTAAATTGTGAAGTAAAAGTTAAATTTTATATTGCACACAAGTATCATACGCACTCCATTTTTTGGTTCTTCTGTTTATGTGCGATGGAGTAATTACCTAATGCTCAACTAATTATTAGGGATAAGTTCCTTTTTTCTTTCATGTTTAAGTACCATAAAAAAAATTCCAAACATCTACTCTTTAAATTTTCAGCCGATAGGTGTTTTTGTTCGTGCCCCTGTGGGCCTGAGTCATGGTGCGTTTTTTGCGGGGTGATATGTACTTTTTAAATTTTCACCCTTTTGTGATACATGTGACTTTATCAGTTTTCTTTAATTTTAGGGAATGTGAAATGACCAAAACCCCCAAATTTTAGCATAAAATTATTTTGTTTCTATTATGGTGTTAAACGTCTGATTGATGTTATATTTTAATAGATCGGATTGTTTGTGGTGATACCAAGTTTATGTAGCTTTTTTGATTTGTAAAGTGGCAAAGGGTGGGGATTTGAACTTTTAATATTTTTTTTATAATAGGTGGGGGGGGGGGGGGGTGGGGATCTCACCCATTTGCCTAGGGCACCAAAATGTCTTGTCCCGGCCCTTGCTGTCAGGACAGGAAGTTCAGTAGTGTTGTGTCTGGACACAAGAAATAGCTCTGCGTGGAGTCCAGGAGATCAAAGGGGTTTAGCTTTTGTCAGGTCAACCTGAAAAATTACACACCCCTTTGGTGTTCCCTTCTAGAAGGGAGGCTACTCATAGCACAGGAAATGCACAAATTACAACAGAAAACATCACAGGAAGATGAATGAAAAAGGCAGGCGAAGAATGAAGCTTTTGAAACCCACCTCCTAAACCTACATGTAATATATCTTGCTATCACAATCAGTAGTCCTTAGTGAAAGATATAGTAGAGTGATCATCTGTGTATGCACAGCTAATGCTATTTAACCCTCATGGCCACATTCTTTCATTATGCAAATTGTCAGAGGGTTGATGGGTTTCTACAATAGATCATTCTATACATGTCATGTCAAAGACTGATTTCCAAATTATCACCCATAACATTACTATAGATGAACGTGACCCTAGAAGCAGATGTTCATTGAAAAAGATAATGACTCCTTTTCATCTTTGTAGGTAGACTTAGATTTTGCACATACCATCATGTCAAGATGACACAACTACTTAGAACCTTGTAATTACACTGACCTTCTTCCCCATACTGAAACAGGCTTAACACAATGTCCACCTGCCACAGACGGAAAAAAATCTGCAAAAGTACTGGCCTATAACACAAAAACCTTGTTAAGCTACTTGATTATTTTCATCGAGGGTGGTCTTGACGAGTATAACCCAAAGGGTACATGAGAAAATAAAGAAGAGGCTTCTGTCTTATAATGTTATTTTTATTGAGTAATACATATACCCAGCTACATTTCAGCTCAAAATATAGTGGCAAGAATAAATAAGTGAATCCTTTATAATTACCTAATTTGCACATTGCTAAAATATTTTCAAAAAAATAGAGTTACAGCCTTTTTATTTTAACTTTCAAAACTTTAACATTACAGGGAGGAAAAAGTAAGTGAACCGTTTATATTTAATATCCCTTAGCAGCAATTACCTCCACAAAATGTTTCCTATAGCTGCAAAAACAATTTACAGAAGTTGAAGAGGTAATTTGTGCTACACCCCTGAAAAAGTTTTTAAATTTTCCAAAAATATTTGACATGCCTTGCGCACAAACCCTTTTTTAGACAGGCCACAACATATCAATGGGTTAAAAGGGGGTTGTCCGCTACAAGATTTGGGTTTTAATTAAAAGATCTTAAAAAACAAGCAGCTGTGAAATATATGTTCATTACAAATGCCCTACTATTTTGATTTATCCCGGGTAGTGGGAGTGCATCAGCTCCTCAAATCACTATAGCCACCGACCTGTTGATTTTTCCTCTCACTGGCTGCCAGTGCTGGTGACTCATCACTTCTCAATACGGGTCGGAGCACAACCCCCTCCCGCACAGTATGAGGCCACTTGTGATGCTTCTGGGGGGAAAGGGGAGGGGGGGGGTTCTACTCCTGACATCTGTGTCTGTGTACTGTGCTGCCTGGTTTAAAACCCTGTGTGTGCTGCTCCTCCTGCTCTCTAAAAAGTTGAGAGACAGAGATGAGGCTGAGGGGTCATACGATGTGACAGAGTGAAGTGTGTTACTATAATCATGATGTGCCCTGTGGAGCTTTAAACTATACAATAGAACAGATCAGGGGGGCAATTGAACGGTTCATATCCCTCCTGCTCTGCGTATTAGTGACACATTCGATTATAATAACACACTTCACAGCTGTCCCTGTGTCTGTTCTGATAGAGGACAGTTTTTTGGGGTGTTTTGCTGCTTGAGATGCCCCGTGGAGATTTGTATGCTAAGCAGGGGGTATAAGGAACACTTACACCCCCCCCCCCTGCTCTGCTATTAGCATACACAGCTTCACAGACCTCTGGCTCCATAGCCACTCATAGATCAGCCCTCTCCCTGCTGTCTCCTGACTCTGTGGAGAGGAGCAGCAAGAGCTCGGCCACAGCAACACAGTGCAGCTGATCCAGCAGTAGCAGCAGACCTAGCAGGCATACACGGGTTAACTCTGGCAGAAATACCCCCCCCCCTGCTGTATAGAAGTTACTGCAGTCTGAGGAGAAGAGCTGTCTGTGTGCTGAGGGGAGGGGGTAAGGGGGAAGAGAAGAGGCAGACATGAAGCACGCCCCTGAATTCAAAAATCCTATGGTGCGAGACACACTGAGGTAGGCTGAAAGCCTGTAGTGAGACAACTCCTTTAAGGTTCGGACTCTGACTAGGCCATTCCAGCACACAAATCTTCTTTTTCAACTATTCTTCTGTTGATTTACTTTTGTGCTTTGGGTCATTGTCTTGCTGTATATATACAGCACTACATAGCATCCAGGCAAATTGTAAAAAAACCAGCATGCAAGTTTAACACAGTTAAAGGGTTTTGCCAAGAAGTGAGTTCCATACCTAACAGGTTTATACTCCCCTCTTGAGGCTTGAAAAAAGGGGCGTTGTGTTTCTGTGTTTAAAAAAACAAGTGCCTCCTCTGTGATGTCATCACTCCACCTCCCATGCACTTTCCTGTTTCCGTCTCTGTATTTGGAGAAACATTGTTTTGCATCCCGGGAGAACGTTTGGCACAAGCTATATGTTTTTTATTTCCCTCTTATTTGCTCGGAGAGAAGATAACTCGCACACCCTTTCTTTCATTCCTTCAGGAACTGCGAAAGGGGGAGAGGGAGGGGGGCTAGCAAGATCCAGGGAGCATCGCTGTTTTACTCAGTAATTACTTTAAAAACCAGTAGTTTCTCTAAAAAAAAGACACAGGATCTTTCTCCCAGTCCCTTCAAGCTGTTCATGTTCCCTGCTCAAAAAGAATTGGCAAAAACAAAAGCGTGGCCAGATCATCTCCGTAGTCTGATCTGCCTAAGTAAACTGTCGGAAACCAAGGGCATTAAGTCAGGCTGTAAACTCTCAGAGGCTTCCTTTTTTTTTATACTATATTTTGAAAAATGTTAAATACCCATTTTGGAGGTTCACACATTAGATCGTGGTAAAACCCCTTTAAGGTTATTGTCTAAATACCTGGTGATCTAGGGCACTCAAGGGGATTATTGTATGAATTCCGGTGACCTAGGGCAGTGAGGGAGTCAATGGCAGCATCCCTGGTGGTCTACTACAGTAAAGGTGTTTCAGCAACCGATATTGTAGAACAGTAAAGGTGCAAATATAAGGATCTTTGGTGGTGGGCATTTAAATGGTTAATTGTAAGATCCCTCCTGTCTTTGGTGTTGTCCAGGCTCCATATCTCACCATTCACTACCGATCTGAATGTGAGACTACTATTATTTTATAGACAATCATCTTGGCTATCTCATACATAACTGTGACCTGCAACTATTTAGCATCTCCTTAGTTCTGCAGATTCTTGTCATGTAACTGCATTGTTACTGTTTTGCTCCCAGTGTTAGAACAATCTTTTTCTCCTTTTATACTACAAATTACAACCTGTTCTCACATTCCCTAATAGCTCATTGGGCCACATGGATGAACCTGTTTATGTCTAAAACTCACTTTTTTTGCCCATAGTGAGTTTTAAACCTAAACAGTTTCATACATGTGGCCCATTGTGTTATTAGGTTGATTTCGAAGCAAAAGGTCACTGGTTCGAATCAAGGAACAGACATGAAGATAGCAGTCTCTGGGCCAAGAAAATTGCCAAACTGCATTATAGGAGCGCCATGACAGCTGAAGGAATATGGAATGAAGTCTGTCCATTCATTCCAAAGCAAAGAACTGGATGTTCAGGCAAAATATTGGAGTCAACTAGTTGGCTCATCACAAAGTCTATCAGTTCTGGCACGAGAAACACGGCAGTGGACGTGGCGCGTATGCTTCGTAATAGTGAGATTACAGAGGTTCATGCAAGCACCATGTGACACAAATTACACAAGTCTGGAATGGTGACTGAAAAAAGTTAACGAAGCCTCGACTTTAATCTCATCACAAGAAGCGTCGGCTCGAGTTTACAAAAAGTCTAAAAAGTGGAAAGTAGAAGTCTGGAAATGGGTGATTTGGAGCGATGAGATGAAAGTCTATAGACCGAGCTCTAATGGGGGTAAATGGGTCCGTAAGAATAAAGGGAAAAAGGGGCGAACGTAGCGAGAAATTGAAGGAACTGTCAAGTTCAGTGTAGGAAACCTGAAGATATGGGGATGTTTCACAACCAAAGGTGTTGGATTCTTGACCAGGGTCGATGGTGACCTCAGTGCTGAGCTATATATCATCTTACAAGATGAGTTCCTTCATATACTTGAGTCCTATGGGTATGAAAAGGACGACATAGTGTTCCAGCAGGACAATGACCCGAAGCATATGTCAAGATTGGCAAATAAATGGTTCAATGACAATGAAGTAGAGTTGCCATAATGGCTGAACAATCGTAGGTATAGAAAGATGTTTGATAACCAAGTGAGTCGACCAGTATGTACTAACATTGGGAATGTGTAGAAGAGAGCTGGGATCAGATTTTGGTCTAGACATGTTTGAATCTGATCCACAGCAGGCCCAGACGGCCCAGAATACTAACAAACTAAAAAAACTTGAACATGAGAATTTTAGGAGAAAAACCATAATAATGCAGTTACATGACAAGAATCTGCATAACTAAGCATATGCTTAATACTTGCAAGTCAAATTGATATATGAGATAACCAAGATGATCGTCTATAAAAATATGATAGTCTCATGTTCAAAGCTGAAGTGGATGGTGAGATATGGAAAGAAAGTCATAAGTTCAAAACAGTGTATGTCCAGCTACATATCCTATCAATATGCCAGCAATTTGTGAGATTGAACAACCCATTTTAATTTCATGGTAGAAAAATCATGTATTCAATACTGCCCAGCATATGAGTACCCTTCCACAGGGCAATTCTAAGCTCCACAGAAATCTGCTCAGAAATGGAGACTAAACCTCCTAGAAACACTGGATTTTATGCATCTTTGTATTAGCTCTGCTCATTCTGCGGTGCGCTTTCCGGTATAATGGGAAAAACACAAGAGGTATGTTCATTACATTACCTCTGTCACAACTTTCACTTTTTATTTTTATATACAATAGTTTATATTTATCTGTGTTTATTTTGACCTGTGTCTATACTAACTTTTATTGCACTGAACCTTCCATAAGTTACTCTAGTTATTTGTTGGTCTTTACATAGACCCTTATATTTTTTTCAGAATCTCATATATTGTGGCAGATTTACTATGGTAATTGCTCCAAAATATGCTGATATACATGCTTTATATCACATTTATTATGTGTTCCAGACAGTTTTCAGACACTTACGTGACACGTCCCACATAAGGGGCTTGGGTTCTGTGAACGGACGTGGCTTCCCATAAAGGGCATGGCTTAACATGCAACACCATGCGGCAAGATTTTGAAACAATTATTGGCACAAACTAAGACAACTAATCAATTATGTAAAGTTAGACAGAAGTACCTAAATATGCACATTTACCATACATTGTTAAATCTGGCATAATGCTAGACTGTCTCGTCTAAGTTTACGCATCTAGATTTTAGACAGTATTAATAAATCTGTCCCAATATCTTTATTTCAACACAATGTTTTCTGTTTGCTGTTTACAATCCTGATTTTAGGCCTGTTCTGTAGAGATCACTTATCAGCAGTCTCCTTATTATTGTCCCAAACAGGATTACTATGGAGGACGACAACAATGTATAAATAACACAAGAGGCACAATTCACAGTAGGTGATAGTCACGACTCACCCTTTAAACCTCCCCCAACAATGACTTCTTCCCAGGTCACAGAGCAGACCTGCACAACATTGCAGGATGTGGGGGTCAGACAGCTTGGGATTGCCCTTTAGCTACCTGGGAAAACCCCATTGAACCGCCTACAAACCAGGTGGAACTGCTCCCTAATTGGACGAAACCACCCGTTTGGGGGTGGGGCTGACATAGGACACACCCTCACAGCTGTATATTGTCAAAGAGCATACTTAGAAAACTCTCCCATAGAAGTCAATGAGTCAGCATCTGGACACAAAATCCTACACCTATGTACCTGCTGTAAAGCATCTCTTTAAATGTTGTTAAATGCAGCTCTGACAAGGTGATCACCCCCATAATCATGTACAGAATTACAGAATCTACAATCGACAAAAAATATGTATCATCTGGTTTTAATTAGTAGAAAAATGCATTCTCTTTAAACCAGCAAAAGCATAAAACTTGCAAATGATCTAGTTGGACACTAATGGTTGTAACACATTTCTATCATATATATTGTGTATATATATATATATATATATATATTGAAATAAAGATATATATATAGATAGATAGATAGATAGATAGATAGATAGATATATAAATAGATATATGTGTATATATATATATGTATATTTCCCTTTTTTAGGAGCATGGACAATATGTTTCAGCTACAATTAATTTACTTCATCCCTTTATGAATCATAGCAAGTGGCAGTATCATGGAGACTGATACTCAGGAGAGAACTGACCAACGTAACAAAGTGGTTTCAGTGAAACTCAGGGATAGCTACGAATGTACATACAGTATTCTCTTCATTGCATCCTGTGAAAATGACTTAAGACAGAAGGAGCAGTCAGAGCTCCTCATTCAGCCATCTACGATTAATCATAGCAGGAGGGAGAGACTACTTGGGATGATCCACGAGCACCGACGTCAAGAGGACATGTCGTGAAACTAATCTAGACAGTCACTTGTAAGAACGGAAATGTAATAAGTGAATCAGAGATCAAAATGGTTTCTCATGACTCATCTGTAACAATTTAACTACAAGATAAAACTCATAAGAAAGTATTCATCTATTTCTTAAAAATGCCTCTAGGATGTATTACAGCTAAACCAAATGGCTATGACAAAAAAAGTCATACATAAATCTAACAAATATAAAAATATTGTGCAGTTGTTCATTCTTCATAGACAGAAATAAAATGTAAAAGGCATAATAACCTAAAACACTAAAATCATGTCCTTATTATTTTCATACCTTAATGTTAAGAGAAACAGAACATGTTATCTATCATGAACCATATACATTATTTTCCCCACATACATTTTTAAACATCAATTTTTTTACACTTATTAGTTTGAAGAAAAACTTTCATGTAGTTTATAGTATGTGTTCCAGATCTGCACATTGAGAAGGCTTTCCAATTTCTGTATTTAATTACAAAGTCTAATGGAACGGAGTGATCACAGTTAACACATGAGGACCTAATGTATGTAAGTATCAAAATAAATACACTATGTGACAAGCCAGCTCAACTTCTTTAAAGTACATGCAATATTAACTCATATGTCTTCGTGTGAATATGGGTGATAGTGTCTCCACCTGATCAATATAGATAACAATTTCTCCCCAAGCCCTAGTGACATCATTAAAGGGATTTTCTCGCTACAAAGATCATATCTCAGATTATGAGGACAGTAGAAATAGGCTCTTTTGTAATTGGGTTGCATCACCTAAGTCACTTAGTATAGTGGATATGAACTTTTCTGTGCATCTGTTATCTCTTTCTGCTGCTGCTAGTCGTGACACGCCCCCTTTTCTGTGATTGGCTAGTCGGGACATGCCCTGGATGGATTCCGCCCTGGACTTGCCCCCTGTACTGTGATTGGCTGACTGACATTTCATTCAGCCTGTTGGTATACGCCCCCAGACAGGAAACGCCCTGGACACACCCCCTGTGCTGTGATTGGCTGCCTCCACACTCTGTGTTTACTCCCCTCTTAGCTGTTAAAACCGAAAGTAAAACCAGCTATGTGAGAGGGCTGATAGCTCTATACTCATTTCCCAGCTCTAAGGTGAATGATCTTGGTAATAACTGACTGTGTAACTCATAGATCCCCTCATATAACACAGTCTTATGTCCTGTGTTACCTCCATATAACACAGTCACACAGCCTCTTGCCTGATAACAGAGCGGGCAGAGGAGGGGGGACAGTGTGCATTCCTCATACTTGTTTCATCAGTTCAGGCTGTGTGTATAACTGATTATAGCACAGCAAGGAGCTTGTGGAGCCTGGAGATGAAGGCTCTGCAGACAAGAGAACATTGCAGGAGGCTGCAGATCTGTTCTGTCCAGACAACCTTCCCCTTCTACTGCAAATACAGAATGATGATGTCACAGCTTTTTAGTGAGGGGAGACACGCCTGCTGAGAGCAGAGACACACCTCCTGGCAGGAGAGACACACCTGCTGAGAGGAGAGACACACCTCCTGGCAGGAGAGACACACCTGCAGAGAGGAGAGACACACCTCCTGGCAGGAGAGACATGCCTGCTGAGAGGAGAGACACGCCTGCTTAGAGGAGAGACACACCTCCTGACAGGAGAGACATGCCTACTGAGAGGAGAGACACGCCTGCTTAGAGGAGAGACACACCTCCTGGCAGGAGAAACACGCCTGCTGAGAGAAGAGACTCGCCCCTGGATTTCAAATTCAATCTCATAGAATTAGCTGAAGAGCATGAACACTTCAAACAATAAAGCCCCTTTAAGACTACAGGAGCTCATTATTGTCAGAAGATTTGACGCGTTTCAGAAACTTGCCAGGTTTCTTCCATCAGGGATCCTAATGAAAGAAACCAAGCAAGTTTCTGAAACACGACAGATCTTCTCACATTAGTGAGCCAATGTAGTCTTATTGACGTCACCAGCGCTAGCTGGTGCAAGTGTTAGCTGGGATGCTGTCGGCCGGAACCTCCTGGTAGAGAAACACTGCACACGTTTTCACTCCAGATAGGTAGCCTACTTGCTATCTTTGATTCAAATTTTTTTGACACAGACGCCTACTGAATATTATTATCCTTAAAACAACTGGTGAGACTATCTTGAACAGCTATATAGAAAATTGGGGTGGACGTGCTTAAATTGTGGGGCAAGTGATTGATCTACACATTTGTCTATCATTGTAACTTATATTGATCAGGTGGAGACATTATTATCTATATTCACACGGAGACATATGAGATAATATTGCATGTACTTTAAAGAAGTTGAACTGGCTTGTCAAGTAATGTATTTTGATATACATATATTGGGTCCGCATGTGATAGACTTTGTGGTGTTATTAATTTATTTTAATTGGGTCTTTGGCAGTATTGCCCTTTGGATAACTTAGTAGCTGTTCACATTCTTTACACATTTAGCGCTAATACCAACTATTTTATTCCATTTCTGCATTTGTTGCTACAGTATATTTTCTACCCTGTAGCAACTCGTTGCTGTTAGGGTATGTTCACACGGCATTTTTTAGATGCGTGTTTGGATCCGTGTTTCAAACCCAAAACAGACCCAAATGCACATCTAACAATGTGCAGTGTGATTTACATTAGTTTCAATATAAAACACGTATCAGCGTTCAGACGAGCGATCGTCGATGTGTGTTTTACATGCGTCTTTCTGATGCGTCTTTTGGATCCGTTCAAAGAATTGACATGTCAATTCTTGATCCGTTTTATGCAGGCACCCTATTTAAAACTATAGGGTGCGTTTCTGTGTTTCAAACACGCAGCACACCTTGGGTATGTCTTTGGATACGTTTTACGATGCGCTTTTCAATCAGTTTTTCGGATGGCACTCTGTAACTCTGTACCATTTATTATAACTGTCATACATAATTCATACATTATTGTAATCAAAATGTGTTTAATACATCTTATAACTTAGCAATTATAACTGTATATTATGTAAGTCTTACTTTGTCTAGAGCAACTCAAATACACAGTGGGCCAAAATGTAAAATTTTGACAAAATCGTGGGCCCACCTTGATATTTATTTAAAAAAAAGTATACAATTGATTATGCTTTTCTTTCTTATCAGATATAATGATGAACCTTTTCATAAGGAAACTACTGAACATTCCCTTCTCTGTTGCTGCGGCATGAGAAAACCCTGTCTTTTCCTTCAAGTGCTTTTCTCCCCTACTGCCTTATGTCCTAGTACACTATTAGGGCCAGAGAAACAGTTTGCTGCTCACTTTATTTGTACTTAACTCACTGTGTCCTGTGGTCTTTACAGTGCTTCTTATCTTCTGCATGGTGTGGGATCTTCATTTGGAGCACCCTGCTGCCTGCAGAGATGCTGGGGCTGAAAAGGAGCTAATTATTGTGTCAGATCCTTATTTCTCTCTGTGAGCTTCTCTAATGGTATCAGTCCCCCCTGCTGTCTGAGTTGTTTCTCCTGCCATGTGGTCCCTTCTCTGATCTATACAGGGGGGAAGAGCAGGGTAATGACAGCTCCTGGTTTCTTCCTCTTTTCCTCTAGCTGTTGCTCGTGGGCCAAATATAATTACACTGTGGGCCAGATTTGGCCGGCGGGCCTGAGTTTGATACCCCTGGTCTAGAGTAAGGCTGCATTCAAACATTTCAACTTTTCAGATGCAGTTTTTGAAGCTTAAACCAAGATAGGATTTAAAACAGAGAGAAGTATCAGTGTATCCCTAATATCTGTCTTCCTATTATGATCTATTCCTGGTTTTAGCTTAAAAAAACTGCATCCAAAAAGCTGAACAGCTGAAAGCAGTCGTAGAAAAATGCAGCTGTCATTATCACAAAATACTAACATACTTGTCCATAGGATGTGTGAATATATGGTATTGCAGTTAAGCCCCACACACTTTAATAAAGGTGATTTGCAAAACCAGACATAACCAAACGAGGGGTGTACTGTTTTTGGAAGAAAGCAGCCACCTTTTTCTAACCCTGGACAACCCGTTTAACTTCAAAGTAAAACTCTACATGTCAATGATCTATATTCTTAAAGTCAATAAATGTAAAATAGCTAAACTATAAAAGAAGATGCACAATCCCTTTAGCTACCAACTCTTAACAGATAAAAACAGTGAAAATGGTGACAATGCAAAACAAGATGTGTAAAAAGTAAGTTAAAAAATACCTGATTCTGATTAAAGAATCCGGATGGTATTTTGACATCTTATATGTGTTGTTGTTTTTTTTTGTAAACATAATTTTTATAAAATTTTACAATAACAAAAACATATAATAACTGTCCATTAGATGAGATACTACTCGACACACAAAGAAATAATATAAGGCATCATTACTACAGATAAGAACAGTACTAAGCAATGAAAGTACAAAATAGCACTAATGACATACTTTGGTATCTTTAATAATAAGAATGAAGCAAAAGAAGTCTCCATCTTCACTGAAGAAAGAAACAAAAAATAATAAAAAAGTACCTCCCCCCCAAAAAAAAACAACAGAACAGTGGTACCCATCCGCAGATATGGATAAGAGACATAATCACATACACCGATGTAATCAACTAAGGTCTGGGATAAAAGGTGAAAACAAATCCTGTGCTGAGACAATGCAGCGATATCGCCACACGGCCCTCATCCCTAAAGCCCGAGGGAGAGAAATAGAGGACAAATCACCCCCAACTCTGACGCACAGTCACCAAGGGAGTTCCAGGGCATGGTGTCAGGATATGGCTGAGGAAAAGCTCCCATGTTATGGGATACAGACATCCAAAGCCCCCAGAGTCCGCTAGGTGAGAGGAGGATACCGGGAGGTGTAAACAAAAGGCTGCATGATCTCCTTGTTTCTCCTGGGGGGTGTAAAGGTTACCTATGAACTCCGGCCATTTCTTGAAAAATTTAGAGCATTGGGTTTCCTAAGTCCTGATAATGTCGATTCTGTCTATTTCGAGATGATTTTTCCCACCTGGATCACTTCCTGCAATGTGGGACATTTGTTCCAACCATTTGGCCAGGAGGCTTTTTTACCCGCTAATAAAAATATGTGCAGAATTGGGTGGTTCCTAAAATTTGTGGAAAATTTATGGAACAGGAGCTGTGTTGGCTCTAAGTTAAATGAAAACGAAACTTAAGATTCAGAGTTTGTATGACTGTCTCCCAGAAATTCATGGTTTCCACACAGGTACATATACTACGGACAAAAAATCCGTGCGGGGGGTGCCACACTTAGGACAGGACGTCAAACGGTCTGGACAAGCTGGATGAGGGGGGGGTATTAAGTCATAAATTGCGGATGGGCAATTTCTAAAGAATGTGTCCCTCCACTTCTCATTAACTATATATTTGTGGATCTTCAGCCATCCCTGGAAAATTGTAGAAGAGATCTCCTGGTTAGGGTAGACCTTCTCCCACTTAGCAAAAATCCTGCAAGGCCATTCGTCTTCTGAACCCCCTTTACGAAGACCAGCATATAGCGCTAATAGAGAGTGGTCTGTTGAAAAGGGTAGGGCCAATGACATCAAAGCATTCAACTTAAAATGAGACGGCTTTCATGTCCTTACTTCTATAAAAACTCACTATTTGGGAGTGGGCCCAAAAAATGCGATGGTGACAAGGAATTTTTTGAGATAATTTCTGAGAGAGATTTAAATCCGTTGGTGGGAAGGGGGGAATAAGCTGGGAAATAGTTAAGATCCCTTTACTCCTCCAGACTTTAAATTGGGGGTTATCAGGGCCAGGTTTGAATTCTGGGTGCCCATAGATAGGAAGGTATCTACTGGTCTGGTAGGGCAGAGAGAACTGGGTTCTAGAGGCCTTCCAGGCCCCGATTGGTCCCTCACAATGGGCTATGTTTCGCCACCTTAGGAAGAGCAGAATATTGGTATGAAGAAGGCTGGAAGCGTCCATGGTAAACCCAGTGCCGCTCAGTAGAGAGATTGGAATATCTGGAAGACTGTTTAACCCAATCTGATTCCTTTGATGCAGGAGGCTGGCTAGATTATACAACCTCGATCCGGCAAATTCAGCCCCCCCCCTATCCCTTGGGAGGATCAGTTTAGCTGTCCGGGGCGTTTTTTATTCCATAGGAAAGAAGTGAAGCAGTATAAAGTTGGCGGACATCTTTTTTGTCTAAGCAATAAGGGGATTGTTTGTAACAAATATAGTATTTTGGGAACGTCATCATCTTGAGAAGACGAGCCTTAGAAGTAAGGGGAGCGGAAGATGCATCCATCTTTTCTAGTTCTTACCAATTTTGAGGAAAAAGAGGGGGGTAATTGAGGTGATAAATGGACTCAGGGAACTTACCGATATTTATTCCCAGATACTTGAGGGGAGGCACCCGCCAGGGATATAGGAAAATTCCCAAAGCAGATGTGAGGAGGGTGAATGGCAGGGGAGAGACCCAACAATTCTGACTTAGAAACATTAACCTTGAAGCCCGAGAAAAAGGCCAAACTCATGGAAACAGATCTAAAGCTATGGGAACTTCCACCAGTGGGTCAGATAGATAAATCAGAAGATCATCAGCAAATAAGGAGACCTTAATTTTTGGATAAACCCGATTTTAATGCCAGGAGATCTGGATTAGCGGCCAGGGCTCTGGAGAGCGGCTCTATGGCCAAATTAAACAGTGGGGGTTTAATGGGCATCCCTGGCGAGTGCCTCTCCCCAAATGAATGGCCATAAAGAATACCCGGGGTATAGATCTGAGCGCGGGGATTGGTATTAGTGAAGAGATATAAGAACGGAAGGCTCCCTGGAATCCGAATCCGCCCATCACTGCCCCCAGCCATCTCCAGCTGACGCTGTCGAACGCTTTTTCTGCATCAATGGGACAGGACGCTGGAGATGGATGAAGCCCGGATTACATTTGATCTCATCCAGGATATTTAATGATTTTACGAATATTAGAGACGGTGCTCTGCCCTTAACGAATCCCGTCTGTTGAGGGTAATGAGAAGGGAAGAAGAGTGGCCAGCCTGTCCGCCAACCTTAGAAATAATTTTTAAGTCAACATTTATTAATGAAATTTGGGCGGTATGAGGGGGGGGAGACACGCCCTTTCCTGGCTTCGGTAAAACTTTAAAAACGCCGTGTTCTTTATGTTGGGGGATGGGAGTGTTAGTCAGAAATAGATTAGAGACGGTGGTTAGAAGGGAGTGACTTAAAGATTAAGAATCTTGTAGAATTCTCCTGAGAAGACATCGGGGCCGGGGTTTTATTATTACCCAAGTTTAATAACCTAGAGATTTTCTTCATTTTGGAGGGGTTTGGGTTTAGGTAGTCCCTATCTGCCTCAGAAAGGGAGGGGAGAGACAGACAGCCAAGCCAGTCTGGGGGGTCCCTGTCATCGGAGGTTTCTGGTGAATATAAAATGGTCATAAAAACTCGCGTAGGACATTTTTTAATAGCAGTAGCAGAATATTGCATATTCCCACATGAGTCCTTCAGTGCTTTAAATATTGGAAACTAGAGTTTAATCACCTTAGCAAAATTGGCTAAAAGCCACCCCGCTTTGTTCCCAACCTGAATAATTTAGCTGACATCCGGGACCGCTGGGACACCTCTCTGTACTCCAGCCAGCGTCATACTTTTTTTAGTGTTAGACATTGGAGTTGGTGCAGGAGTTGGGTTGGAGAGAAAATCAGTGTAAGATTGCCTAAGCTTCTCACTCAACAAATCTAATTTGACCCGCAACCACTTCCCACGGGTGTTTGTGTAGGCAATCAAATGGCCCCTAATTTACTGCTTTAGCTGTCTCCAAAGTAAGGGCTGGCTCCGTCCTATCCTCCGGGTTGTCTTGTTTAAAAAATTTCGCCACCACCCTTGGAGGATATTAAGCAAAGTCCTGTCCCCAAATAGGTAAGATGGGAATCTCCAGAAGTAATCTGTTTCCTTGGGAGCAGCGTCTGACAGTTTGAGGACAAGAGGGGCATGATCTGAAAACAAATCCTTAATATCACAGAGATCCACCCTTTGCATGGCTTTGGGGAGAGTAGAATATAATCAATTTTGGGACATGAATTGGAGGATGAAAAAAGGAATAGTCCCTTCCATCAGGATGAAGGGGACCTCCACGTATGAACCAAATGAGAGTCTGAATAAAATTATCAAATGTGGGGGGATCATGGGATAGCGCAATACGGGGAGAGCTAACATGGACCGATTTTTTATCTTCCTGGGAATTAACCACCAGGTTAAAATTCCCTCCCACAATTTTAAGGGTTCAGGGTCAATAGATAATTGGTCTGTCATTGTTTTATAGAAAGACCCTTGGTTGGCATGAGGACCGTAGATATTATAGATGGAAATAACTTCCCCTTAAAACTTTCAAGGATACATGAATCCAGCGGCCCTCACTATCATGGGTGGAGCTAACAAGAGAATAAGAGAGATTTTTTATGGATAAGGATAATTACACCATTTTTCCTATTAATGGATGGAGAGCCAGAACCGAGCCCACCCCAAAAGGGGCTTAAGCCTGCTGAAATCTCCCTCCTCCAAGTGAGTTTCCTGAAGGAGGGCGATGTCTGTTTTTAATTTTTTGAGGTGACGTAGATCATAATTCTCTTAGAAGGAGACCGCAGTCCTTAACGTTCCACGATGTTACTTGCATAAAGATAAATGACAAAAAATTATAGCAGAGCAAGTGAATGAAGGAAATGGGCTCACCCCAGGGGGAGAAGACCCTTGACAAAATCCCACAGCATTGCATCCAGACCTACTAAAAACAGACAGACAAAAACAAGAGGTCCAAAACAAACAGAAAACAAAACAAAGCCCATTGGGCGGAAACCAAAAAACCAAACATACCGCCAATGCCAATGTGCTATTGGACTTCCCTTTCTTCCAAACATGTAGAGAGGGGAAGTACAAGTAAGGCAAATAGTGCAAATGCCCCCAAAGGGACCCATAATGCGTAAGGCATTTTATGTGGAAGGGCTATATCATTATCAAATATATCATAAAAATGACATATATAAAGATATACCATAATAACAAGTTCAGCCAGTGAGTTGAACTTGAGAAAAAAGGGCAAGTTAACAAAGGGGGGGCTGCCCAATGAATAAGGATACAGGTTGCAGAGAATGTTCAGGTTCCTGAGGGTCCCGCACGCCAAGCAGAACGGGAGCGTTGTTCCTTAGGCTAAACATTTCCCAGAGGAGGCGATTTAGGCGGTGAAGTCTCTGACCAGTTTCTGGAGCTTGCTCTTCTTTTAGGCGTAGAATCCGGGGAAGAGGCCTCCAAATATCTCTGCTGTAGATTTAAGAAGGTGTCTCAGAGTCCTTGAAGCTTCTTCTGGGGTTTGATGGCCCGACAGAGATCATCTGTGTGATAGATTCGCAGAGTAGCCGGGATAGGTGAGGCGAATTTAATGTGTTGGCGGTAGAGGGCCCAGCACAGTGATGAGAAAGCTCGACGTAGCTTGGCCACCTCCACAGAGAAATCTCCAAATATAAGAATCGTATGTCACTTTATTTCCAGTGTCTGCTTGAGATTTTCAAAGGCTCGGAAGATGCTGACTTTGTCATTAAAGTCAAAATATTTGACAATTTACTGGACGTGGGCGTTCTCTCAGGATGGGTTTCAGTTGTGGGTCCTGCTTGGCTGAGGAAATCAGGGATCGCAGGTCTGGGCCGATTCCATGGGCTCTCTCCACTCTGCATGGTTTGGGGGAGCCCTAAGAGTTCTGGCAGTAGGGACTCATACAAGGAATGTAGATCTCTTGCTGCCACCGACTCTGGGATCCGATTTAGTCGCAAGTTGTTGCCGGGGAGACCGGTTCTCCAAGTCGTCCACTTTATCTGAGAGCCGGTGGTTGTCAAGCGCAGTTGGGCCAGGCGCGGTTTGGGGGAGTCCAGCTTGTTCTTCCCGCTCTTGGAGGTGCTGTTGTGGGTCATCGGTGCGCTGAGCCTGCTTGTTGAATATCGTACTGGATTTTGACAAACATGGCCGTGACTGTAGCGGAGATCGTCGGCTGCTAATGTCCTGGATATCTGGAGCCATCTTCTGGGCCACCACAATGGCCAATTTTTTTATAGACCACCATGAATCGCGCCCTCATCGCAGCCATCAGTGTTATCAGAGGCAGGTTGCAGTAGTGGCGGAGGGTTGGAAGGAGAGAGTGGCGGTGGGCTCAGCGATTTATGTACAGTTCTCAACATTACTTTTTGCTGTTACTGGCAGTGTCAGTGATAATGAGCTCAGATTTAGCACCCTTTTGCGTCTTATTCGCCTTGCTTTTGCCCATTGTTTGGAGGGTAGCGGTCCCTCCGAGGAATGGGGAATAGAAGGAGATTTTAGAGCTATGAACTGCAGTTGTGGTAAGTGCACTTTGCTCGGCCACCACTAGATGTCGCCACAGCTTAAACAGGTGGATCTGAGCTGTGTTATGTGAGAGATGAAGACATGAACCCGTCAGTGGAGTCAGCCCCCCCGGGGGCAGGGGGAGTATCAGGGTTAGTGGGAGGTCTGCTGAGCCCAGCAGGTGTGAACCCAGGTGAGGCCGCAGTCCAGTTAGGGATAGATATGTATATAAAGAGCCTTCTCTCCTTATATTGTATGGAGACACAGGGGCTGTCAGCAAGCAGTGCAGCTGTGATAGACAGTCCCTGGGCAGTAGCAGGGGGGGAAGAGAGGGAGCCCCCGCCGCCTGCAGTCACTTCCCTGCTCTCAGCAGGGGGGGGGGGGAGGGTCAGCTGTACATTGGAGCAATGCTTCTTATGAAAGGGGCTGTCAGGCACCTGTAGCGGCGAGGAGAGGACACCACTCACAGGAGCTGCCGACAGGAGAGAGTGCGTTATCTCCTGCTCCCAGGCGCAGCAGGTCCGTGCTCTTCACAAACTTTGCAGTGTCGGGCCCGGAGTCTGTCTTCACCCCAGCAGGTTCCGTGCTGTAAAGCTTTCTCCCGCAAGCAAAAGTCAGACAGAGAGCCTGCAATTAACTGTGACCACTCTCTGGTATGTCCCCTACACAGTGCACGTGCGATGTGTCGATATAGAAGCAGATATGTAGCTGGTAGGGTCCCGATGTAGAGGAGCTGCTGCACTGTGGGTCTCTACATGCTGGGGCAGGAACAGGAAGTCCCTTATATGTGGTTTTGAAGGGACGGTTCTGTCTGCGGTTTGCAGATTCACCCTCCCCTTCAACCACTGACATGTTCATGGGAACAAGCACTAAGGGTCCTAGTTATATGCACAAGCATAATATCAAAGGGCAAAGTAAGTATTGTGCCCAAAAAAATCACAATAATTATGAGTATAAAATAGACCCCAAACAAGATCAAATATATTATTTTCATAAAACCTCGAACATCAAGTACAGCAGCACACAAAAGACACACCCTATGTAGGCATGTATGAAAGGGGCTGCGCTAGATATCTGGCATCTTTTCAGCTCGATATCAGGCGCAACCCCGTTCGCTACATGTTTAAATGTCCCGCATGCCATTATAGGGTGCATTACATAGCGCCCATGGCACTTTGTAATGCGCCTGATTTCAGGGGGGTGCACTGGAACCGTAGCGAAGATAGATTTATAGCTTCGCTATGGCATTTCTAGGCGCATTACTGCTGGAACAGGTAAACCACTTTCAAAGTGGTATACCTGAGCCAGAAATGTCGTAACGACCGCTAGAATGCGCTTGATTTATGACCCACTCTGTAGAGCGGGTTTATAAATCAGGTGTGTTCTAGGCTATTATTCTGCGCATGAAATTTGCCGTCTACACACCAAATTTCATACATGCCGCCCTATATGTGTGTTACCCTATTCAGGCTTCATCAAAAGTATTTAAGTCTGCACAATTATACATACACACACATAAACCAATCCTAATTGGCTAAAAACAATATGCAGTAATAATTATTAATACAACCATTGCCTATGTAATATACATGGTGAGGAGAGAGAGGGGACATGCCCAAAAGAGCCTGAAGTATAGAGTGATGATTGTAAACAGAAATTTAGCATATAAGATAATTGAAAACTTAGCCTAGAAAACAATACAATATTTGACCTGTGATGTTATATTTGAGCGAGACCCAGAGCATGAAAAGAGCAGCTGCAGATCTTAAACCCAATGACACAGCATTGACTCTCACTCTCGTGACATCATATAGTGGGAGATCTCATGCACGGCTGCCTTTCACAATTCTCAGATTATTTCTAGACTCCACTGCTCATCACAGAAGCTATTTGAAGCAAAACACTTCTATAAATAGGATGTCTACCCCATAGGAATATCTTGTAACTAAAGATATCTATTCTTGTAGTATTAAACCACTTGTCAATGAATCCTAAACTACAAGCTCAATCATTTACTGACAAAATATTTTGGATCCATCAGACAGTAGTTCTTACGTAAAGTCATAAAAATGAAGCATCATTTTTAGGGGGAATTTTC